>JAMKCH010061763.1:0-133904 GCA_023653785.1 Ophioderma brevispina
TACTTTTTGGGTCAATTAATTAAAGTTGGCCCACCCAGTAAATTATTCTTATTTACCTCACTGATCCAACTTATTTTGACAGTTCTGAAATTTGGACAAAAAAATTAGCAGTTTGTCCGAGTTTAAGCAAATTAGTGTCACATTGATCATTAAGTTTATAGAGAGATCTCAATCCAAGGTTTGTTGCAGTTAAAATAACTTTCCCCGCCAAATTTTGGAAGTCTTGAGAAGTAATGTAGCATTAGCGATCGGACGATGGACATTTAAATTGGCAATATCTGCAATATGATCTTATGGCCCAAGTATGTTGAGTTAGAGGTGATTATTCAATCAATGACTTGCTGTTGAAGTTTCGTAAGTTTCATTGGTGTACATTTAACCACAATTTGACTTGATTTACCGTTATACTACATTTACCCCCTTATTTTGCAATGTTCCTCACATTTCCCAGAGGTTGTTAGCATTTTTTTAGAAATTAGCATTATTCAAACTATAGTGTAAGTTCAAATTGTCTTACTAGTCGCGAATAATATGAAACGTGGGTGACGCGATCGACAACCTATTCCTACTATTTTACTCCATCAAAATTAAGATTTTGGCATCAGAAGAAACTTCATAATTTTCTCATTACTCCAGTGAAATTTAAGACCCAGGAAATGTTTATTTTGATGCTATGAACAAACACGTGTCCCAATGTAGTCGACCACATTAAATAACACACACTGTCCTATGGGCCAATATAATTTAGCACATATTTTTGCTTCTGCTCAGGGGAGGGCGCCCAAGAAATACCAAGTTTAGACGTCGTCATTGGTTTAACATGTAACAACGGAACCTTAACAAAAAATTCTGATTTTTTTATGTGTTGTCAAGGAATATTTTCTTATTCCAAAACCTTTCGAGGTGAAGAATCAACTCCACTATAAGGGATACCTCTCATTTTCTACTATCCAAACAGCTGAACCGTTTGAAACATTTGTAATCAGATGTTTTGGTGATATGCTTCTAGAGGGAGACAACATCATATGAAAAATCGGATGATGATCGGGTCACTCACCTTTAATTAAAAAAATGAGTTGTTTTGTTTCCACAAAAATGAAAAACTTCTACGCTGTTCGTGGGAAGGAAAGAATTCCGAAATCATAACATCATCTTTTTGTGATGGCCCAAAAATAGATTTAGTGTTGTTTACTTGTGTGTTGTGAGTATGTGATACAAATATCTCAACACTGTACAGTATGTATGACTCATTTCATATTCAAATGTATTGACGCATATAATTGTATAAGATTCCAATGCAGTGTATGAATACTCTGTTTCTGGCATCTTTGTCATACCATGTTTTAATCTTTGCCTGCATGGCTCTGCTTGAAATTTCCTTTTGCATTTCCGTGGCTCTTTAAGTCTGTGTCTAAATTGAGACACATAGTCAAGCAAATGGAAATCAAGATTTTCACACAACCACTTGGACTGAATCCTAATGATTCTTGTACATCCTTCCTGATAGCAAACAACAGGAGATGAACTCCCTCAACCCAATCCTTCTCAAATTCAAAACAATATATTCGATAGTTTTTTCAAGTTTGTGGTTATCTTCTAGCGTCTATCTGGGATTCGGGTATCGATGAGAGAGACTGTACTGGAAACTTCCAACTAGTCCATGACTTCGAATTTGGAACAAACCCGACATAAAAATTGAACTCATTTTGGAAGCCAACAAGAGGGAAACAACAATATTTTTGCCCTTATATTCCCACGGGTATCCCTCAGGATCTCGTGGAAGGCACAAATGCTGGACCGTTAAATAGGCTTATACGTCGCGTGTTCGATTCTGTCCAACAATTTATTGATCGGACGGTAAATTTATTTGATCAAGCATATTACTATGTACCTATATTGTACACGGCATTACTGTTTTACTCTTTTCAAAATTGTCATAATGGTACTGTACTCAGGAAGATATATGTGTCATTAACCTTATACAATCACCTAGTTTTTGCTGCAATTAGTCACTTTTATCATGCCCGGTGCCATTAAAAAAACGTATTAGATATAACCATGTTAACTTGTGATAACATTGTATAACTTTGTATATTATGATGTTGTATGCCATATAGTATTAGTACCAATCCTGTCTGCCAATATAACAAATTTATTTATGGTTTATCATAGCACTTGAAGGCTTTTTCATATATCACTTTTGTTCTTGTTAGATATATGCTGACTTTGATTTCCCCGTGAATCTGCATTTTTAATATACTGTATGTAACAGTTCCTTGCATGTATTATGTTATTTTTGCAATACTTTAACGAGTAAAGCAATCACAATACATACATTCATACTCATAATCACATATACACAAACACCACAATCATGCTCACATACAAAATTCAAGTACCGTACCAATGTACCGTACTTATGGATGAGCCATTTTACTCTGTACATGTATTATTATTCCAATTGTGTTGACCCGTATCTCTCATCAGTTTCACCTCATACAGTATTGGCGGTGGTTTTTATTAAATGCTCATTGGTTTCAACTACAAATATTAATTAGTATCATCCATTTTTTTGTCTCCCTTAACCAACCCTTTGTGTGTGTGTTACAGTGTATGTTGGTATTATCTCACTGTTACCCGTTTTCCTATTAGCTTTTTTTTATCCTTCCTTTTTCAGCTTACTGCATTCAATCCTTGTCTCTATCACAACCCTGTTAGCTTTTATTACCTTGAAACTATTATTTTCAGTATGCCGGGCCCTGCAATAAAAGAACGACCATTTAACCAACAGAGTCATGATGAAGACTTTCGCGCATCACTCATGGAATATTTCACCGACACCAAATAACATCATCAAACTTAACTCCCTCGGCCTCAACCCGTTAATCACAGACCCATATCATATCAAAAATGTGACCACCCATCCTTCACCACACCCACAAAGAGTTTGGTTATGACTCCCACTATCACACAGAAGATAGTTTCAAAAAACTAATTAATAAAAACCATTAAGCAATGACTCATTTTTCCATATTCCATTTCAACTGCCGCCGTAGTTCCAAAACCTCATATGAAGAATCACCAACTACCTGATCAACCTCAACCACTCAGTCTCCGTCTTAGGCTTTTTCAGAAAACATTGACTCACTGACACCAATCACCACACACTTCAATGGCTACACGTACATTCCAGGACCCGCTCAAAAAATGGCAGCAAGAGGAAGGGAGTTTGTTTACATAAAAAATCACCGCTCACATTAAAATCATTGACACGACAACAGGACCGAATTTGACTCACTTCATTGGATCTAACCATCAACACCACAATAGCCCAAAAATCACATAACTGTCGGAGTTGTTTATAGACTGCATTCATGAACACCACAATCCAAAATTTTAACAACAGCCTACGGCAGCCTTCTACTAAACGAAATAAACCAACAGTTGTGTCTATATAGTCGGTGACTTTAATATCAATCTTCTCAGATTAAATATTCCACTCATCCACACTTTAATGACTTTATTAACATCGCTTGCCAACTCTATATTCACAAAATTAATCGACCCACACGCATAACGCATAACACAGAACACCTCATTGACAACATTATCCACAAACTCCACTGACAAGGACTCCACGCCAGGTAGATTGTCACTGACAAGACAGACACTCCCAATCTTCGTTATTAATCCCTCAAGCACAGCACGCCACAAAAACAACAATCACCAAAAAGGGACTACAGAGATCACAACATACGCACCTTTAACCGCAGACTCAACACTGTGAATCATGGGAAAAATATACTCACAGAAAATAAATGACCTAATACTGCATACAGCAATTCATAATAACTTATACAAACATTACAACGATTCATTCCCATACAAAAGAAGACCCTACTAAAAAACCTTATATCGCAAGCAGCACTGGATGACAACGGCAATTTCCAAGTCAATCGAACATAAGCACAAGCTCTATAAAAAACATATTCTGAAGAAAAAACACCAAGCAACCAACCCGAAAAAAATACAAACAATACAAAAACAAATTAAATCACATTCCGTATCGCCAAGAAAAAAACACAAAACAGAAACAAATAAGAAATGAAATTCAAAAAATGATCTTACCAAAAACCTGGACATTCCTCAACAAAAAACATTATAGGCAGGAAAGTATCACTAAACAATCCGGATTCTTCACTCATAAAATAAACCACATATAACTGACCCGCTGTAATAGCTAAGCATTCAACGATTCCACTTACTAATATGGGCAACAATTTGGCTAACAAAATCCCACTTCCAATAACCCCATTTATTAAAAACACCTTCCAAAACCACACCCACCTCAATTTTTTCCTCAATCAGTTAATGGAGATGAAATGCAAAAAATCGCCACGTCCTAAAACCTGGGAAAAGTGCAGGTACCAACAAGATAGACCCTGGGATTGCTAATAAATCTATGATAACATTAATACCGCCTCTTTTGCACATATTTAATCACATAGCACTTCTACAGGAATTTTTCCAGATACAACATCAAATCAGCCAAAGCAGCCTATTTACAAAAGCAAAGATGCACATGACTTTGCTAATTACGACCCCTTTGTTCTTCCATCTTTTTCAAAATACTTGAAAAAAAATCATGTTGTAACACGTCTTTCTACATTTCTCAATAAGCCCAACATTCTTGTCGATGAACAATGCGGTTTTAGGCCCAAAAACGTCGCCCTACATGGCACTCCTTGAACTAACAACCAACCTAACCTTGCCACTAAAAAATAAAATCTACACCATGGCGGTATCTGGATCGCTCAAAGGCTTTCGACACATTTGACCACGACATTTTTCTTCACAAGCTTTATCATTTACGGTGTCCGTGGTGTAGCCTTTGAGTGTTCAGGAGGTACCTAACTAACCCGCTCACAATCAGTCTGTGTACATTCCACCGCATCATCTATCAAAACCTGATCCACAGTTGGCGTCCCGCCAGGCTCAATCCTTGGACCCTACTTTTCATCATAGCGATGGAACGACATTCCGCAAACTCCAGCACACTAAAACTAATTTTATTGCGATGGGACACCACATTTTTCTCTCAGACCCTAATCTTAGTCCACTTTTGTCAATAACATTGACTCACGAACTCGCAAAAATCACACCAGAATGGTTTCGGGCTAACGCTGCCTAACAAAACTTTATCTCAAGTTTCCAAAAACTAACTACATGCTTTTCTCTACGCCACAAAAAACACAAATCACAATTGAAATAATAACCAATGATAATTCAGACAATCTCACGGTAACACTACAAGGAATTCCTTGGCACCACAATCGACGACAAACTACGTGAAGACGCACATATTAAACTCTTTCACTACCAAAGCCTCTCCGCAATCAGGTACAATCTACAGAGTTAGTTAAACATCCACCATTCCGACTACACCTTAACATCACTAATAACCACATTTAGTTCTCCCGTAACCATTAGCTACATGTAAACATTATCTGGGCCTCCAAATATCATTCACGACTCACCAAATCAACATTTACACAGAAATGGGCCATCGCACTATCACAAACTCACCCTCCAGAACTCACACCTCGCCATTACTTCACTCGCTGAAAACCCTAAATTAGAGGACCTCAACGACTTCAAACAGCCGCTCTTCATGCTTTGACTATCACAACAATAACCTTCCTCCGAACTTCAATAAATTAATTACCACAAAAAAAAATAGACAATCCACCGCCTTCTAAACACTAGACAAGCCGAACAAACGTCATCTCCCCTTCCCTAAATCCTTCGTCTGAAAAAACACCTTTTCCAGTACCACGGCGCAAAAAACCAAAAACAACTCTGGAATGTTAATGGTCTCCAGAAGCTATCAAGAAATTGCAAACAAAAACAAAATAGTTTAAATCTCAACTAAAAAAACATTTAATCAATCAGTACATTTTACAATGACGACTCCTCATGCTTTTCCCCTTACTTTGTTCTCCTACTCATTCGTATCTCTTACCCCCCCCACTTACATGACCACTGCAAGACATGTTGTCCAGTCTGCCGACTCCTTTCCGTATCCTGTATTCCTAAAAATGGTTTGTTTTTTTTTAAATTTAAAAACACTAGTAAATAATGATATATGTGTTACCACACACACACACCACGCACCCACACCCACACACCCACTACACATACACAAACAACACCCACACACACACACACACACCAGACAATTTTTTTTAAATCTAAATATATATATCCAAACCTTGTGTTAATTATGTAATATTTAGTATAATTTTTTTTATTTAAAACTTATAACTTTGGAATGGAGTTTATGATTGAAGCATGGGTGTTACATTTGACTGTGGGTCCTAGCATTCATCTCGACTCATCTATTCATAATAAAACAGTTTCAAGTGTTACATCTCTGGTACATTATATAATGTACTGTTTACATACTTTTTGTTTATAGATGATATGTTATGCCTAAATATAAAACGAATCTGAATCTTGAGATAATTTACTTATAATTATGTACAAAATAGAACGCTTTATTCAAACTGATTGGTTTTGTCAAGAAGAAATCAATGCCACTATAATGATTTACTTGACTCGGTCTTTGAAAGATGTCCCTATCTACGCAATCTATTAGGCCCCTACTAAATGGCTCGTCCATGCTAGTAATTGTTACAAGGGATCAGTAGGAATTTTGTGATCGGGCTTGCCCAGCCATTGACATGTTTGACCAAATCTCACAGTCCTTCAGATCTTTTGGATGTAGGCCCCATCAAAAATCACTCCAAATTTTGCCATGTGGTTTTCGAACCTTGAGTGTAACCTGCCGACGACTACCGTGGCTATGCTTCCTTGGTAAACATTTTGCACTACAAAATGATGCCCACCACCTTCCATTCTTCATCTACACGTCCACCAGGTGGTCTCCATTTTCTCATGACGGGCAATATTTTAATTGGAAGAACCATACAGATTTAACTCTTCTTCCTGTGGGTCAAAGCCCTGTCATTAAGTTACTAAATGTTTAAGGATTAGTGTGAAGTTGCCTTCTTTCGTTTAAAGCGGCACAGCACATTTCAACAAAACAATCTGAAATTTTTCAGTTTGCTCGTTAAATGATAGTCTAGGAACCGTGGTAGAATACACATTTATATTTTATGCACCAAATATCAAACCATTAAACAAATGAGGCCTTTTATGTGCGGCTAAAGCACTTTCAGTTAATGTTACGCCTAGTTTGAGGGCCTGCTGATACAGACTCATACTCATTGCGATTAACAAGCAAAGCTTAATAATTCGGTGTATATCCCTAACGTCCTCTTAGGAAGAGCACCACCACTAAATAAACTAGGGTAGCAGACGACGCAGACGTCAGTGCTCGAGACAGTGTTGTTTGTTGGCGTCCGAAAAATATGGCCCTTGCCTAAATGAAGAGTCACAAAAAGGGTGATAAGTTGTGTCTTAACTGAAATTGGAAATTAATCAGAATGTTTGGGACTAGTAACAAACATTTGGGTGGTAAAGATTTTTGTCTGTGCCATTTTTTTTATCATTTCTGAGGGTTGGGGACGGAAATGTGCATTTAATTTCTAGTAACATTCAACTAGGCTTGGAGGTTTGAAAAAATGAAATCTTTCGATGCTCGTAGCTCAACACAAATCAGCTTCATCATATGACTTTTTCATTTTAGTTGAAGAGGTATGTTCCTAATCTTCCCCCCAAAAACCAGTTTGAAATACCAGTCGCTTTATAGCGACGAAATTTACAGTTAGGTGAGACGTAATTTTGCTACACAAGTCTTATGGAGTAGTGGTGTGATCCTTTATCTGCATTTTCCACCTTTAAAAATCACGGAGCGACCCGTGCCTTGTATTTAGGGGGAATTGCCACTAGATCAAACAAGAAAATATAACGTATTGCCTCCTTTTTTTGCGGTTGATCCTCAGGTCTGGTAGTCAAAGGTCGTTAGGGATTTATAAAGATTTACAACCTTGTAAAAATATCAATTTCTGAAAAATATTGAGGGGGCATGTTTCCAAATGTGCTGTGTCTGTAAAGTCCTCAATTAATCTTGGAGGAATCTCAGCTTCTCCTCATGATCAGTTAATGCTGACACAATCATGGGAGATGAATCGGAATTCGTTTATTGCAAACACTCCAGAGCCAAATTTAAAATATTCAATACCACAACAAATCTTTATAATTCAAAAAGAGTTTACAACCGGTGGCAAATGTTGCGCAGCTCAAAATGTACATATTCGGCTTGTACTGCATAGTCTGGCCCGCTTTAAAGAGAGTGGTATTTCATGTATTACATCACTCACAATAAACAATACGGTGTTCCATTTCAGTAGTTTACAGATGAGCGGGCTATCCAAAAGTCCTTGCCTGATGATTACATTGATTGAGCATCATATTATCTGAAGTTGGGGAAGAAGTTTGAGCTGTTTTTCTACCGTGTGTGAAAGGTGCCTAAATCAAAAATATTGATCCAACCTCTGTGAAACGTGGGGAATTTGTAAACTAAGGTGTCAAATTAGTACAGGAGTAAATTGGAAATCAAGTAAAATTGCGTTTAAATTGAGCGCCAATACGTGGTCTTTCTCATTATAACGGATAAAAAAGGTATAGTTTGCGTCCTAGCTAAAGGTCCATTGGCACGATCGCTAATAGCCTCGTTCCCCAGGGACCCCAGATTTTACCGAAGTGGTCACAATGTTGGTATCAGAAGAAAGCGACTATTTTTCTCATTCCCTGTGAAATCTTAGCGGCTAAAGGTTGTTTGGTTGGGATGTTATGAGCGAAAGTGCCCCTTTTGGTCGACCAATATTAATTTTACGCAGTTAACTCTATGGGATTGCAAAATCACGTCCACGTTTTTAGCTCTCACATCAAACGGGTCAAAATATCGGCGTGAAACTTTACAGATGGGCTTTTTGGCGTGAGGTGAAGGCCATTCTTTCTATCAAGATGAAAAAATAAAGACTTAAAATAGGGCCCATACCCTTTAAGCAAGTACAGCCCCAGATGTATTTTTTGTAGTTTGAAGGGTGATGAATCGAATTTTTGGGTCAATCTCTGGGAAATGTAGGAAACATTGTAAAATAAGGGGTTTAAATTAGTACAGGGTAAATTTGGAAATCATATCAAATTGTATTTAAATGTACACCCATTTGCTCCTATACAGTATTAAAAAAAGTATAGATTGTCTAGTTTCCGAGTGTTCCGATTTTGCTGAACTGGTACAAATTGTTTGGTCTTGCTTATTTTGTCAATGTTTTCAATGTTTCGATATTTGGTTTATAATTTTGGGCACAATGTCACAAGGGTCTACCTTTTCTATAGGTTACCAAAATTGCATCAAAATTGTTAAGAGGTGTCACCCAAATTTAACTGCATTTTTATGACCACAGCACAGGTACCGGAATTTACAAAGCCAAATACCTGGTGGATACATCATTATTATATGCAAATATTCTTTTCTTAACATAAATGTAAATATCGTAATTCGGTATGTAATAATTGATTATCATCGGTTACCGACTATGGTGCAAAGTGTCCTTGCCTTAACATTTTTGTAGCTTTCTTCCTAAATCGTATAATATCTCAAAGAAATGGGTTATCTCATAAATGTGAGACCATGAAATGTTTTGATCATAATATACAATCCACGCCACCATAAAAGCGTATTGATTCCGGGATAAACGTAACAACTCTCAGCCTAGATAGATCGCCCAAATGTTAATGAAGTGGACACGAATAAAAAAATCACACCATAGGTTACATTAGGTAACAAGAAGTCAGCTTTACAACGGAATGAACCTAGACGGATCTACTCCTGAGATGCAAGGCGAGGACCATGTTCAATTCCCGGCCAATCTGTAATCTGACCCATCTGACACACTTTTTGACACACTTATTCGTTAAGGTTTCCGATTCATAAGTATTTTCAGAAAAATGTGTCAAAATTAGTCAGGTTAATCCTTACATCTCGATAGCCAAGAAAAACATCATTATCTGGGCCGGGAATGAAATGGTCCTCGCTTTGATCTATGGCGCATATCCTGTCTACGTTCATTCCGTAAAGCATGGCTTCTTGTTACCTAAGCTACCACTAAATCTTGCTATAAAGCTGACGCATTCGCGAGTAATGAGGAAGTAATGGAGATAAAATTTCTGCTACATCATCTGCTCCAGCATTACATGGACAGGAGGGATGAAAACTGTCTCCAAAAGTTCCACCAAAATGCCATATTATGTTTAATTAGACATAAAATTGTGTGAAAGAACCAGCAATTTTTGTTTTAAGGCATCGTAAACTATTGGCAGGCATATATTTAATATCATCTGCTTTAGTTCAGATGGCAGCCAATATGGCGTCTTCATATTTCATGAAATCTAAAAAATCATTCATTCCGGATATATTTACTCATTAATCAAGCGAATTATGATAAAAGTACGAATAGAAGTAAATAGGAATTGACATTTATTAACTCACGTGTGATATATTTGAGTTTGTTAACCGTAAAATGGAATATTATGCCAATTGCAGAGAGATCGTTCATGTGACCGTACAAGTGAGTATATACACAATATTTTTGCTGAAAATGACAGATTAGGGTGGGTAGAATATAAGTCTGCCGGGTGCCGCCTGGGAATCCTTGGCGTTTTGAGAAATCCAAGATGGCGTCGGTATAAATGATAATGATCTACAAAATGTGAAAATCGACCTTGAATGATGGCAAAAATTAACAAAAGGAGCAATAGTTAGATCAAAAGAAAATGGATACAGATGGTGAAAAAAACACTAGATATTTTCTAAATTTAGAAAGAAATTCAGTAGGGGAAAACAACTACTAGTTTATAAAGAAACCAAATGGTACATTATGTTGATCAAGACGAATTATTACTATGAGCAAGTGAAATTTATGAACAAACTTCTAAGAAAAAGATTATAGCTCTCAACCCAAGTCTTTCCACGATTTTACAGACGATATTGAGATTCGAAGTTTAAATGATGAAAAAAGTTTTGGTGAAGGCAAAAAACTGACCCTAGATGAATTGTACCAGTTCATGAAAAAAGATATGCAAAACTATAAAAGTCCGGGGTATGACGGACTTACTCTAGAATTTTACAAATGCTTTTGGTCAAAAGCGGGCATTGAGTGTAAATTCCCTTAATGAAGTTTAGAGTACGGCCTAGCACCCAGCCATAGCACAGGAGTAGTAATTCCGCTATTGCATCTAGGGAAAGACTCTATCAAGGGATGATTTAACGAATTGGAGACCAATTTCACTAATAATGTCATTAAAAAAATTGCCACTAAAGTCAATTGCAAAGACTCCAGAAGTTATTCCATTACTTATTGACTCCGACCAAACAGGATATATTAAGGGTATATATATTGGCGAACATCCAAGCTTATAGAAGAGTTCTCGAATACTTGGAAAAAAAATTAAGATCCTGGTGCAGCACTCTACTTGATTGAGTAAAGCTTTTTACAGATATGCAAAATCTTATTTTAGCTCTTGCTTTAAAAGCGTATAACTTTGGTCCAACATTATAAATGGGGTAAAAGTAAAAAACAATCTCTAATATATATCAAGTTGTTATTATACAGAATGGTAACGTATCTATATTTTTTTCTGTACAAAAAGGAGTAGTACGACAAGGATGGCCACTTTCAGCCATTCTTTTCATATTCGTAATCGAATTACTTGCCCATAAAATAAGCAATCAAAATGTAAAAGGCATCAAACTTCCTTTTGAAGAATACAGTAAAAACGTCGCTGGCATTATAATAATAATAAACAAAACTTATAAAGCGGCTTGTTCCAAAAACAGGGATCAAGCGCATAACACAAAGAGGAGAAGATGCAAAGACAAAAGAAAGCAAAACCTAAGAATAACAATTATGAAACAAATAGGTTTTGAGCAGAGATTGGAATTTGTCACGTGGAGCACAGCGGATATGAATGGGGAGACCAGCCACTGAGAATGCCCTGTCCCCCGGCCGGCACATATGCGCGTCCTAGGAACTTGGAGTTTCACCCATGACCGACCTTATATGCTGACGATATTACAATTTTTGTTAAGGAGGAAATCAGAAAGTGATATTTAATGAAGTCCAAATTTTAGATCGTTTTGATATTTGTCTGGATGAAAATAAAACCAAATGAAGACAGAAGCCATGTGGCTTGGTTCAAGGGAAACAAATAAACAGATTGTATAGATTCTTTGTAAAGAATTGGTTAACACATATGTAAAAGTACTGGTATATGGTTTAGTAGTATGAAATCAATAAATGACATTTGATGAACAATTGGGACGGAAAAGTGGACAAGATATAAAGACTATCGCCAATATGGGAAAAAGAAACTTAAGTTCATGGTTTGTAAAGATTACTGTAATAAATGGCTTACTTTACTCACAATTGACATTTGTTTCGAGTTAAATTTTTTTGCTTAAAATATACACACTGAGATATAACACTTTAATAAACAACCGTCTTTCAAATTTGTATGGGGCAATAAAGAGAGAGTTAAGGAGAATGACATTGATAAATGATTCTAAGAATGGTGGCTGAAAGAATGATTCATCTCCCGTCCTTTATAGATTCATTGAAATTAACTTGGCTCAAAGTGCAACAATGTCCAAAAACATGGAAAAAACATTCCACTTTATTGAGTCTTGGATTTTAAACTGCAAACTGTAATTGTAATCATATAAAACCCCATTAACGAAAGTTTGGGTCATACAAATGAAAGTTAAAGTCCAATTTCTACAACAATCTTGTTCGACATATGGCTAAAAGTAAAACCCCGTTCAACGTGTAACGGAAATAAAGGCCCCATGTAATGAAATCATTTTGGGAATAAACGAATGTTATAACCAAGTTCTAGAAAAACAATACTCTGTATTTTAAAATGGATTTCAAGCTGGTTCATACATGTCAAGGTTTGTTGATTAGAAAATGGTTGTTTGTTACTTTATCCCAGATGAGTACAAAAAAAATCGCCAAACCCGGGGTGTCCTTTTAGATTAAAGTATTACAATCAGCTGGCCAAGAATGGAAACAAAAGACATAAATATCATCAACGTAAAAAAAACGTCCTTTGGTGCGGCAATTTTGCAAACAGTATTTTACCTTTAGAAAAGTGTACTTCAAAAATAATGTATCAAATGAAGGCTAACAAATTTAACAATCAAGCCAATAAGTGAATCCTTTTGGGAGAGGAAATTTACAGAAATGAGTTTAATTGGAGAAATTTGGAAAAGCACAGTTGCCAACACGAATTAACTAGAAATAAAAACATTGAATTGGAAGATATTAAGTAACGTATACCCAAAAAGAATTTATAGAAAAGATGGGAAAAGGAAAATACAGATAAATGTGCGAACGTGGCAATGAGAAAGAATATATCGAATACTTCTTCTTTCACTGCAAAAAATAGTGATTAAAATATGGAGGGTTTGTTAATGAAATGTAACAAACAATCTGGTTTCATAAAGCTGTATCAGTCACTGAGGTTTATTTTGCGGATCTTAAAGAGGACAAGGAATTTCAATGCCTATGCAACCACATGGTGCATCAGTAAGTTAAGATGGAGGTATCCAACTTTATTTCTTTTCAAAACAGGAATGAATATCAGGACAACATAGAAGTAACGTAAAAAAATGTTGGCTTAAATTTGATTTTATTGGTAGTAAAGCGATCTGGGAATGTTTGATTATGTATGTTGCCCAAAGTTTGTAAAACAGTCTGTGATATGAATAAGAAAAATTTAAAAAAAACTTGGACATATCTCTCCGGACTAAATATGTTCCTTAAATTCTTTAAACCTACCAAAGTGCCATATATTTGTTAGCATTGCCAACATCTTGAAGTTTAAGCATGTTATCAATTTAAAAACGCCTTGATACCTGATTTTAAAGGGGTTCAGTATTGACCATCTTTTAGTTCAGCATTGTCAGAAGGTTATTTACATTATTCTTTGTTTGAATCGTTGAATATTTATGATTAGAACTAGTTGTATTCAACATAAAGGTTCATGAAGCAGGATGAATGTCCAAAATTCACCACTGGACAAAGTGGTTTAAGTGATTCCTCCAAAATAATTTTTCGCAGAGACCGTAATCAATAAAAATATTTTGAAACAGAAATGTAATTTTAAAACGAAACACACACACACAATACGAGTGCAAGTAGGTGAAAAAACGTGACCTTGGCCTGAATAAATCGTTTTTACAAGTTTGAAGAGCGGGAATATTAATTGGACTAGCTCCATCGTGTTTCTTATATGAACAATAAACATCTGATTTCATATTAATTCGTGTTTCATAGCCACCTTTTAAAGTTACTAAAATAGGAATCCAAAATCCCAATATGAAAAAATATTCATAAAGATTGATGAAACATAACTCTCACGCGAGTAAGTAAATTGGTCTAATAAGAGCGAGCAACAAATACGCCTCGGTAGGGTTCAAACAAGAAAAGTACATGATTAAAATTCATTGAAATGGTTATATTTTTATTCTTTCTTACCTCATTTATTTCTCAAAATGGGAATGTATTGGGTGTGAGGCTGGCGCCTCAGACACCCAGGAACATTTTCGTGACAGAGGACTCAAAAATAGGGTCTTTGGGTGAGAGACAGCCAACAATGATCCAAAAATAAGGGGTTTTAGGGTGACAAATTTGAAAAACTTTCCCCCAACATGGGTTGCAAAAATTTCACCAAAATAGCGTTTCCTTGAGTGAAATTTTCAAAAATGTTCCCAAAAGAGGGGTCTTTGGGTACCGGATGACAGTTTGTAAATTATAAAAAATATTGGGCTTTTCCAAATATATAGGTCTTTGTGGTGGACAGCGGTGCTGAAAATGGGGGGTCGTATCAGCCTTACATGCGCGTCAACTCCAAGACGGGAGTGCCCCCCCCCCGGAAGGTATCCTCAAAAGTTAAAACATTACAATTTACCAATGGTGTAAAAATGTTAATATTAGCATACAGGTTGCCCATAACAACTTTACCCAAATGAAATTATATTTTTTTTCACTTTTTTTTAATTTGATATTGTGTATTTATTTTATCATAAAGAATGTGCAAACCGTGATATGATATGATTGTACTTTGTGGACCAAAAGAAAACGGAGGACCAAAGCCGTACTCTGGTACCAAAATCTTAAGCATTTGTTGCTTTATACTAATGAATTCCCGGGGTGGTTACCACCCCTGCCCCTTTAACCCGGGAGCTAACATACATTTGTAACACTTCTTCAAAAAATTTGAGTGATTAAATATGTTGACAGACTGACAAGAACCCCTGAAACGTGATTCTTAAGTGCAGCAAATGGTGCCTTAAGGAGAGGGGCCAAGACAAAGTTTGCACAGGGGTCAAATTTTTAAATTGATCCAATCATGTTGAAAAGTATACCATGTTATTTGTCTAACCACAAGGATTCAGGAAAGGTATAGTTTGTACTATCTGCAACGTAATATTTATGCGTTATAGGCTAAAAACAAAAAACAATCAAAAATCAATAAAAAAAGGGTCAATTTCAGTTGTACAAAGGGACAGGGGCAAATTTTTAAGTTGGTCCGATTTTGATAAAAAATGGTGCAAATTATTGATGGAGTTTATAAGATTAAACTAAGGAATAGTTTTGACAGTCTAAAATACTTAGTTACCGATGTAGGGGGCACAGAAGGTCAACGTCCATTGCATTCGATGGGGCTTGACCTTGTTTCCCCCCTACTTTCTTAAGCAAGCATTTGAGACATTCAAAACTATTCCTTATTTTGATCCTATGAGCTCCACAAATAATTTGCACTATTTTTTTATCCAAATCGCAGAAACGTAAAAATTTGACCCCTGTACAACTGATATTGACCCATTTTATTGATTGTTGCTGTTTTTAGTCTGTAACTCTTAAACCTTACATTGTAGAGAGTACAAACTATACCTTTCCTGAATCCTTCCGGTTAGACAAATAACATGGTATACTTTTCAGCACGATTGGATCAATTTAAAAATTTGACCCCTGTACAAACTTTGTCTTGACCCCCTCTCCTTAAGGCACCATTTGTGACACTTAAGAATTATGTTTCAGGGGTCCCTGTCAGTCTCTCTACATATTTAATCACCAAACCTTTTTACTTGACTGATGTTTACAAATGTCTGCTAGCTCCGGGGCTACTTGGTAAACCGTGTTACAAAAAGGGCTTGTTATAAAGCATATTGTCCAAAATCGGTTAAATTTGGATATTTGGAACTAAATGATTGCTAATACATCATTTTAAAAAATCGCCCTTCAGGGACAAATTCATATTTCTTTGGGAAGTTTGTAAAAGCATCCTCCTATATAGTGTCCTCCAAAATTGTTTACATGTTAGATTTTACTCTTGAGTATTTTACCCATATTAACTGTTAATTCCTTTCAATTTTGATATATATTTCAAGCGTAAACATTATTTTAAAAGATAAGAAGTATATATGTAATGAGTAATGAGAAATTTAAGAAAATGAGAAAAGAATGGCTGTTATAAAGTTATATTAGACCGCTTTTATATCCTACAAAAATTTTAATGAAACATTCCTGTTACATTTGAAATATTTCCTGAATTTAATTTGTGGACGGTTTTAGCAAATATTTATTGTGTGTTGCAACATACATATTATTTATTAATTTTTATATAACAGGCAGTGCAATGTTTGTGTTCCCTGACATATTTACACGTGAAATTTAGGGTTTTACCTGCAAGAAATGAGTTAAAATCGTCTGCGCCATATCATACAACAAACGATATGCAACAGTTTAAGTTTCCCGTTTTAACCCCTTATGGAAGTCGTTTGTATACAAATTTGCATCACCATCACCACCCTTCACCATCCTCACCCGTCACTATCATTACCAATCACCATCATCACCCATCATCATCATCATCATCGATCTTGATCTTGGTCTTGGTAGAATACAATCCAACACCCCTTGTGGGGAAAAACGGATAGGTGACGTGTGTGCGTGTGTGTGAAGCGACGCTGTTTAGTCCAGATGATCTTCAAGTTGCTTTGGAATGTTTTTGGCTCTTGGATTTGTACAAGTGAATCCGGTAATGAGTTCCATTCTGTTACTGTTCTGGGTAGGAATGAACATTTATAGGTATCCATATTTGCTGAGATGGTGATATAAGATTTACTGTGGGATTTTGTGGTTAGTTACCGGGTGCAACAGGTTTTCAATTGGAATGGCGAGGTGACCCTGGCAAACTTTCTGGAAGGCAGCGAGCCGGACGATCTTTCTCCTGTCTGCTAATGGTTTCCAACGGAGATCTTGTAACATGCCAGATACGTTGTATTGTCAGTTGTAATTATTGCACACAAAGCGGGCTGCTCGACGTTGAACTGCCTCCAGCTTAATGTCAAATCAACTGTGTAAGGGTCCCAGATGGCACCACAGTACTCCAAAGAAGGTCTAACTATTGTACTCTATGCGAGGTTCTTAATTTCTTTAGTGCATGCCTTTAAATTGCGTTTTACAAAACCCAAATTTCTGTTGCCTTTAGCTGCAATGGAATTTATATGAGAATTTCACTTCATATTGTGAGATATATCAACACCAAGATATTGGTGAGATTTAGTTTCTTGCAATGTGGTTGTTTGGTGTACATGAGTGTTTTTTGGATTTCTCGAATTTATATCACCTTTAGAACAAAACATAATGTCGGCATCAAACTTCATCTGCCACCGTTGTTGCCAGCTGCTAAGTCGGTCAAGGTCAGCTTGTAAAAGGTCAGCGTCGTGGTTGTTGCTGATGGTTCTGTAGAGAACGCAATCATCAGCAAACAGTCGCACGGTAAAGGTGATCTGGCCAGGAAGGTCATTGATATATAATAAGAAAAGAAGTGGACCAAGTACAGTGCCTTGGGGAACCCCCGATCTGATACGTACCCAATCTGAAAAATCACCTCCTATAACAACCCTCTGCTTTCTAAGCGTCAGGAAGTTAGCAATCCATGTAAAACTCGGTCCCCGGATACCATAATGGTTTAGCTTCAGCAAGAGCCTCTGATGTGGAACAACATCAATGCCTTGCCGAAGTCCATTATGAATCCGTCTTGTCTTTTTTTTTCGGGGGCGGAGGGGCACATAATATTTTTCAGGGGAGGCACGCATCAGGGTCGGATCCAGGATTTTTCCAATTGAGGCACATGGCGCCCATTTTTTTCCCAGTCTGATCGAAATTCCTGAAGAGCGGGGGAGGGGGGTAGCAACTTACTATATAGAGCGCGCCCCGTGCGTAAAAGACCATTTTTATACTTACCATGCGCCCCTATAGTGGCTGCAGCACCAACCATTTAGGAGATTGGTACCGGGCAGGAATAATAACAGTTTTCTCATAGCTAAAATTGCCCAGAGGGATTGGAGTTTCATGAAAACAAGTGCTGAAAAAATAAAAAACACCTCAAGACGAAATTTTTGGTGTCCAAATGTTTTTGATTTCCAAGTAAAGATTTTCTGGTCAAGGAGTTTCAGATGAATATAAAAAAGTAATGGAAGTTTCATACGTCACTATTTTCCAAAATGGTCAACATATAAAGGCAAAATCCCTTTATACCTCATGCTATACAGCACCTAGAATGACGAGTGTTGGTGACAAAGTGGATTTTTTATAGGCAAGGATTCACAGCAATATTCTCAAAACTGTCAAATGACTCGTGAGTCATGGACTACCAATATGACACAAAAAATGTGACACCTTGACTTCTCTATATGTATTCACCCAAAACATATGCATGAATTGCACCGGGAATTCTTCATTTAAGGCCTGTTAATATTTTAATAGACACCATTTATTTGGTTTTGTTCAGATATGTCAAGAGTACAATGGCTCCGAATTTCGAACAACAATTAATGGTCGCGGGTCACGTGCATACCTTTGGTATCAATGTTTTGGGGTTTTTCGTTTCATAGGGGTCTAAAGTGCAGTTAGGAAGTTCAAATTAGGATTTACCAATGAATGCTGTTGGTATTAATTATCAAGCACTGGGTTAATATATTAATCACTTTGCCGCCTTAAGCCTGACATTGAGAATAAAGGTTAAACACTCTGGGTAACTTAATTTAAAATGTTGGGCTATTTGGGGGAAAAAAGTGACCCACTGCAAAATAAACATCGCTTTTATATTCATCTACAGGTTTTGAGAATTGTTTTACTGAAAAACCTTGACACAGGAAAACACTCATTTTGAACCAAATCATCTTCATGGGTTATATAATAAGAAAGATATGGTTTTCGTTGACGAGATGGCGAACTCTTGAAAAAAAAATAGCCGTATATATGAATGTCCATGACTCAGACATTTCTGGCATTGTATATTGAAACTTGACCCAGATAACCTACATTTGACACTAAGTCACTTTAGAAGTGGATTACCTTTAAAATGGCGGCCCATTTTGACAAAAATGTTGGTTTATGCAAATTGCCATCCACTTTTATTTTGTCATCACGTATTTCATGAACTACACAACCCAATGATCAATTTTAGCCATGATTGCAAATGTTATTATGCCGGTTCCTGGTTGGTAGAATAGAAAATTAAAAGCCCTTTTTCAACTGATGAGGCAGCACTAGAAATCTGCTCTGAGCATATAATCATTATATATATATCATGTATATTCAGATGGGTGTATCACCAGCGATCATGACGGGGTGGTGGATTTCCTGCATGTGGTAGAAAAAAAAGGGTTAAGTAAAGAATGACGTTGTCGAATGGACAACGTTATTAGGTGGTGTTCCTCGAGGAACAAAATTAGCACCCAATCATATTTATAGCAACAATCAATAGTGCCCAGGCTGCGGACAGAGATACAAGAGATCCATGTTGGAAATATGTTGGATTGATTACGCTGGGTGATAATATCACCCAACGGAGGCAAGGTAGAATCCAACAAAGCTTGACTCTCTCCATTCCGGGAGTTATAATAAGTTAAAGTTTAATCCATCAAAGTGCCAGGTTGTGCAGATTTATTTTGGTAGGAAAACTTCCTGCATTGGGACCTCTGTATCTCTGACCATCAACTGGCGAGAGTTAATAAAGTTAAATTATGGGGTGTAATTTATACAATACGATTTTTTAAAGTGGGATGAGCAACAGGAAGAAGTATGTTAAAAAAAAGCAGGTAGAAAATTGTTCATGCTTCGCAAGTTAAGAGAAGCAGAGGACTTAGTAAAGACGAGCTTCTATTGTTTACAAAGGTTAATTCGACCAGTGATCGAATATGCTGCGCCTGTTTGGAATGCAGGGCTCACTCAAAACAGGAAGCACAAGTGGAGAAAATCCAAAAGGTGGTGCCTGCAGATGCCATCCGGGCAGAGGGTATACAAATATACCGATGCACTTGATGTTTGTGCAGAATGAATGAGACTCTGAAAAGATCGTTAGAAACTCAAATCTGCCTTTCATTCATTTGCAAAAAAAGCAATACCTCGAGAATTCTCCAATTGGTTTCCTGTTCCTGATAATCGGTCAACAATGAAACTCAGGAAAAACATCTAAATTTGGTCATTTAGATGTAGGACCAAACGGTTCAAGTGTAGTCCTCTACCATATTTAGTTTCAGTGCTAAATACCCAAATTTATAATGCAAATATTCTGTGTGTAAGTTTCCAAAGTTTTTGGGGGAATTCGGCTGTCCATCTAGGTCCCTGATATTAATGGGGTAATGATAGTTTTTTTATAACTTATTTTTGATTTTTGGGTGTGATTACATTTGATGATATTGGTTACTGGTTGTGTGCGAGTGTTTTGGGGGGAAGTGTGCATGTTTATTGTTATGTTATGGTGTAGTGTGTGGATGTGGTTTTGTGTTTATGTGTGTGAGTGTGTGTTGAGTGTGTTATGTGGTGGAGGTGTGTTGTGTGTATATGAGTGATGTTTTGTATGTAAGTATATAAGATGTGTGTGTGTGAGAGACTAATTGTGGGGTGTGAGTGTTAGAGTTAGAGTGGTGATGGGATGTGAGGGTACGCGGGTTGGTTGTGGTGTGTTAGTGAGTAGTATGTGTGAGTATTGTATTTTAGATTTAATTAGGGTTGGTTATTATTTAACGTGATATATTTTATGCCAAGAGCTTGTTATATATATGTATGTAGATTTGAATGTTTAATATTGTAAATGTTACAATTCAGCTTATTAGGCTCTGCCATGTGACATTTGTTAATAAACCAAGAATATAATATTAAAAATTGTAGCATACAAAATATAGCTGCCTATTATTCGGGATATGGTGAGAAATATTGCCCCGAGATGGATCTTGAGACCAAGGGCTTACTATTAGTAGGCCCGCGGTATCAAGATCATCAAGGGGCATATTCTCACATATCCCGAATAAAGGAGCAGTCTATATTTGTTTTATACACCTTATGCATATATTTCAGAATTCTGCAATTGTCCACAGTGACATGCACTAGAGACCCGTTTGTTGCTTTCAAACTGCTCAAATACGATAAATGCAACTTTACTTGGCTTGTATTAGCGCTATCACCTTGTTGTTAGGGGTTGTGAATAGATCGTCATCATTCAGTTACCAAGCTGAAATCAGGGTTTACAGCTCAATTCATCAGTCTGAGCAGCCGATTCCGACGGCCCCGCGGTTGAAACTTTTGAGTAGCCATGTTTTGTGTTGGATGAGTTCACGTCTCTTCCACATACTTATTTATTCGAAATGTGTATTGGTGTAGTTTAAAATTAATTATTCTGTGTAGGAGTTTGTTTAACTTTTGCCATGGGATATTATGTTTCCGGGGGTACTATCCAACGGGGATAGTCGGGTTTTTGTTATTTCTTAAAATAAACAAAGGAAGGAAATGGTAGGAAAAACCCATATCATGTGACTCCCTTTTAACCAATCAGATGACAGAATATATGCAAGAGGTGTATAATCAGTGGCGGATAAGAGTCAGCAGTTTGTCAGCAGCTGCTGACAGGGGCACCCCTAAAATATTGCTCTCAGGGCCCTAAAAATGCTTTCAGGGCCCCAAAAATGTCGCACTATAGCAATGCTATAGGGCCCTACCTTAAGCTGCTGACAGGCCCCTTATCCTTTAAATCCGCCACTGTTTATAGAGCCTATTATGTTGTTTTAAATGTCAAATAGCACACGTGTGCGGATTATCACTAAGTTTTAGGGGGAAAGGAGGAGGGGCAGATTCCCACAGTGGGAAGCCCCCCCCCCCCCCCCATCTGGGTACGCCACGTCTGTCACCGCTTGTAGAGGGACTGGCGGGTCATTCATCTTGCAGTCGACTGTCCATGTTCCCTATTCACTGTGCACACAGTGCCAATTAATAGGCCTATGACCTGTCATGCGTACTCCTGTGCTGAACGCATTTCTGGTAGAAGCATCTAATTGTAGAATATATTCATATTCTTTATAATCATTTAAAAAAAAAAAAAAAAAAAAAATCAGAAAAATCCGAAAATGGTTAATTTATGAATTAGAGGTATTTTGGTAGGGTATAATGCAAACTCTATGGCAAAAATCATCCGTGATTGCTGGGCGATTCATAGAGGGCGCCATGGAACAACGGTTCGACCTATACTCTTCGTAGAAGCTGAACAACCAAGATAAATCTATCTCTAATGGTGCTGCTAAGTTGGTTGACATACGGTGCGGAAAAAGAATCCGAAACGACCATTCTAACAAGGCTTACAACATGTTTAAAAACAAGCCTACTCGCCAATGTTCATGCACACAGTGTGGGGTAAGCGCTCATCCATAGCATGTAATGATCAGTGGCTGGGATGGTGCCTGTGAAAGTGGGACTCATTTACTTTATTATTTTCGACTTGCTAAACTATGAATCCCTGGCGTATGTCATTGATTTGGTTGGGTGGGCAAAAGGTCGCGGTCCGTTTACAGTGGACACTAAATGAACTATGTTGTTGTCAGGATAAGTTGGGATCCGCACGATCGATTTCGGCGAAAGCCGGGTGGTTGGCGGTCAATTATCAAAAATGGTCTAGATGTGCATGGGATGTTCAGAATGCAGGGACGTCCATTATGGTAAAGAGAGGAAGGTGGGAATCTCGATGTGCAGACTTGCCCCCAATCTAACTGGTTTCCAATAAACTTCATGCCTTATTGTTAGATGTTTTGATAAGGTCTGGAGCTGTTAGACTCCGACTCGCGACGAGCCTATTTTCCATGGTTATTGTTCAACCATGATACGGTGTGTTTGAATTCGTTATTCTTACATATACGTCGAGACAAGGAACTATAAATTCGTATTATATAATGATGCAGTAACAGTTGAGAATACATTTCGTTTTTATTAAAACATCTTAAAGCAGCGTTTATGTTTTTCTTAACTAACAACACCAAAAGTTAATTCTACCGTCATGTGCAGGAGTATACGACCAAGGTCTTGTAAATAATAGGTTTAGTCTTCTAGAGAGATAACATTGACGGGAAAGACTATCTTATTTGTACTTATTATAGAGCCCATTTTTTGAGAAGATTATCCTTTACGTTGACTGCGTGAATCAGTATATAATGTTTACTTAGTAGGTAGGCATGACGCGTCCAAATAACCCTGTAACACGAATACCTGATCCCGATTCTGACACCACGAATTTTATATCTTGATAGGGAGTGGTCGCGGTACAACTACCCAATGCTGATCCAACCAGCATTATTCTTACTAGCACCAGGGGGTTAGCACTGTACCTGTAGTCTTTGCTCCTTTACCCAACATTAGGGCTATGGAAAATACGGACAAGTTCGCGCTACCAACGAAATTCATGTTCATGATCCCTCTGTGTAAGTAAATTCACGGTATTGGAGTTACGATTACGCCCTCGTGGTATACCTTTCGTATCTATGACAAAAGAAGTCGTATTGGAAGACTAGATTAGATGTAGCGCTCCTCAGATGAACATAGATCCGTCCAGTGTAGGGGGTGGTGACTGAATGTTCCGAATGTTAATGATTTTGTTTTCAAACGCACCTATTTCAGTATTTCAAGGTCAATTTGATATGTTTAGTATTAAAATGTAGCTTTTTAATGTTCTTTCGATTTATTAAATCTATTTTTATGAATCAAGATAATATATTTTCTTCAGTCCTTGCAGCTATTCATGCGGGTGCCTTCAATTGAAATCCCCAGGAAAGTCCGTTCCTACGATTTGTTCTTGTAAAGAAATCATTCACAGTATATCCTATATTATGCAATGGCAGAAATTACAGCTTTCTAGAAGACATACGTTTTAAGTTCAAAAATAGTCTTAAAAGATGTCGCGTAAGATTGTTATATCAGGTTACCTGGACTTTTTAGTGATGTGTTTCACCCCTTTAAAATCCAATCGAGCCGTTGTAGCGCCCTCTGTAAAACAAGGCCCAGGGATGAAGTTTGTCCACAAGTGTCATATCTGACCTTTAATCCTCCTTGCTAGCACTACTTACGCTTGGATTTCCAAGCGCCAATGGAAGTCGAATGGCTTAAGGGCCATTCTTTGGTCACGTTTGTGTCCTAAAACGGTAAAATTTTGATTTTCAAGGCCAATGCGGGTTGCCAATATCACCAATCCGTTATTACTTTTGGTATAATAGATAACCCGTATCCAAACCTAACCAAATATAAATGTTCCACTTTCGCCAGGTGGTATGTTGTCATGAGGGGCAAATAAAGTTAGGGTTTTAGAATCAAACTTCCAAAATTCTGTGATATTTAAGTACTCACATTCTTAGATTTATTCAGAAGACTTGTTACGTTGTCATTATAACAATGTTGGTTATTAAAAGTAACAAGCAAATTATACTTGGTTAATTAAAAAATTTTAATCATAAGTTATGGGCCGTATGGTATGGTCAAATGGGGGTGTTTTGTTTAAATTGAAACAATTGTTAAAAAATATAATTGAGGAAACTTGGAAGGATAGTTAAATGACAATGAAAGATTTGGCAATCCCATTAATTCTTTTTTTATGCAAATAGTGTACTTTTTTAGAATGCCTTAAAAGGCTCTCTGAGGAACATGGCACTTAAAAGGGCTCTCCTGAGGCCTCCAGCAGTTTTATATTAAACTCAGGCCTTTGCCAACTTTCGGGCGAGTTAAAAAATATTCTACATGTTTCCAATGTCACTTACATAACTGCAATAGTCAGTGCTTATCATACGTTTATATAGTATATCTTTTTCATACAATTTGAAGAACACTCTTGTAAGTGTATTAAATGTATGTGACTAATTGTTGTTTAAAAATCAATAGAATGTTCAATATCATTACAGTCTTCGGCTTTATGCCTCTATCCTGTGAAAAAGTAAATATATTCCCAAGTCTTGCTTCCGAATACAAACGATAATTGGAAAAATTGGGAGGAAAAACAATCATTAAAACAACTTCTACCCCAGCCGTTAATGGTCAGGGCCCAAAATAATGAATAGGCCTAGATAAACAATTCTTTCATTAGCACAGAGAAAACAAACGAGTATGATTATTTTTGGCTCCCGCAGATCAAAAACACGTCTTCGAGAAAAAAAAACATATTCCTGATTTGCTTTAACGAGTTGTATACGCTAACGGGGCAATGGAAAAATAGCAAACAATCCTAACAGCACAGGAAGGTTTGTCTAGTGTTGGGGCCGAGAGACGAGGAGGGAAGAAGGTTTTTAAGGCGCCCCCAATTTCCAAAAAAATGCGTTTTTGCACAGTTGTATTGGTAACTGGCTAGCAACTATACAGAATCGCTTCTTTTAGAAAAATACGCACTTTGGAGCATTACCATTCCGAAGTGTATGTAGTTTATAGACATTATCAACACAAACCGGGCAAAAATTTCAATTCGAAAACTGGGGGCGCCTTAAACATGTGATGTTATGCCTTTAAAGTCGGTCTAGACGTCGGCCGTATGTACGGATCAGGACATCCAAGTTTTGATGTTAAGACGTCCGTTCTACGTTAAAAGAGCCTGATAATCGTGATGGGGTGATGTGCAGCTGTTTAAAGGTTCCCCACCCCAATATAACATTAAATGGTCTTTGGTTACAAAGGACATCTCAAGAGACTGAAATTCCAATCTGACAACCATTTTAACGTGAACAGTAAATTTTGTGTATTACAATAGCCCGTACATTGTGTAAAAAAAAATAATTTTCGGGGGTAACCGTACACAGGCCTATTTTCCCTTGTAGCAGAAAATGGGTGTGTTACGGTCCAAGGCAAACGTGGGATTTGGTTCCTTACCGGAAACATTTTTTTTCCGAAATTCCTGCCCACAATGCACTAATGATGTACGAGTAGATATGCGTCACTCCATGCACGCTCGCGGTTAGTGCGCCTCCTTTAAACTACCCGCACATTTGTGGCGCACCAAAAAAATTACAAGGCCAATAAAGAGTACTCGTTACTGGTTTAAAATTGTACAGCAAAGGTTTTTTTTCGCACAGTTAGGAAAGAAAAATTACCGTATGACACAAATACCCTCAGAATATATATACGCTATTTATTTATATTGAGTGCGCGGTGTTGGTTAAAATTTCGGTGAAAGAGTAACATCCGGTCGGAAAACCCAAAACCACGTAATGCCTTGGGACACAGGTGAAAATGCACATGATATTAATCTGACTTGCGTTCCAATGTCACTATGAGCATGCTCACATAATCATTGACACCTTTGCCCCCCCACCCCCACCCCCCCCCCCCCCCCCCCCCCCCTGCTGAAAAAAAGCTTGGTTACGCCACTGATAGACCTGTCTTCCAGAACAACTGAAAAATACAACGGAATCACCAGCAGAAATATCTGAAATAGTCAGGTGATCAAGGTACATGTACAAGCATCATCGCATGCTTGGTGATCTGGAGGGCAAACAAATGTCCAATTCAACACAATTTACCTTCGTGAAAGGGGCCCTATTATTTCCTCAGCATTACTGTCTGTTTAATTAACTAGATGTCTGGCTTTTTCTATTAATGCAAAAAATATTCACTTTCGAAATCAAATAAATACAAAATGTTTGGGGTCTCTCTTACTTAAGACGTTTTTTACAGACGAAAGGAATGGGTCCATTTAAACCTTCAAATCTGGGAATTCGCCTCGATTGAAACTGAGGAAAAAGTTTGGTACACTGATGGTACTGTGGAAGGTTCTTTGATGCCACTTTGTAGGTCAGGGGTCTCATATTTTATCTGAGGGCCAGAAGAATGCCGAACCATATTTGAATGTTAACTACTTGAGGGTCAAATAAACTGCATTTCTTATGTTTTCCTTTATATTTTTGAACAAGTCGAGGGCCAAAATCAATGGTTGGCAGGCCTGATTGGCACACGGGCCGCCTACCCTTTTGTAGTAGAACAAAATTGTCGTTGGTGGAGATAATCACGATCAATAGTGTCCGCGAAACTGGTATGTATAGGATAAGGCATTAGTGGAGTGCATTCGGGGATCTATTGCAGTTGGAGCAGTTAATAAATTAATATTGCATTAGCGGGGCCACTGTGAGCACGAGCGCTTTAGCGCGAGTGCTCACAGTGGCCCCCCAGCTTATCAATATATAACTTTATTAATGCCTCCAACCCCGTTTATCCATATATTACTTAATGCACTCCACTAATGCCTTATCGTCATAAACCACATAGCATTATTTTATACACCATCAAAACATAAATACAATATTAATAACTCTTTTTCTGATATATGTTGGATAACTTTTACAAATTTATAACTAAAAATATCGTAGTCTACCAACTGTTCACAACACTGGGTTGACGTGCATAAAGCAGCAGGCATTGGGAGAGAAGGTGTGAAAAAAAAAAAAAAGTTATACAATGTAGTATTGATTGAAACTTCGAAGAGTTACCAGCTCAATAAAAGGTTAGCTTTTAACATAATTGCTTTGATTCCATTGACGTAGCGATTCGCATTAGTCAATACTTACTTCGCCAATCGGATTTGGATGAATAAGCGCAGTCGATTACATGACGATAATTATTCATTAAGTTTTTAATGTATCGCATCTATTTGTATAGGTCAAATCGGGGTCATTAACGCCACAGATTTTAAAATAGACAATTGTAGACCTACTGCCGTTAAAGTTTGCTTGTTTTTAACACCATAGAAATAAGATTCTATTTTAAGGTATAGACTCTGTAGTGAGTGTTAATCTGATTCTTTCCCCGTTCGTAAAGCCACATAACCTGGGAGGTTGTGGTATTGAACGTTCTGGCCTTGGTATTATTGCATTACCATGGCAAGTGAACTGTTCAAGCGCTTTCACTTGAGGGGGAAGTTAAAGCTGGCGTGCGTTATTAAATTCTATTGTTTAATAGTGCACGCTTGATAATGCACCCCTGATAATGCACGCATGCATATTTAAATCGTGTCATAATGCACGCATGCATATTCAAATCGGGTCATAATGCACGCATGCATATTCAAATTTGAGGTAAGCGTGCATCCGCGAATATAATTTTACGCGAAAACAAAAAAAAAACCACTCGAAAATAATGCTCTAGTGGTTTATGGAAGGAATAATGTTGTTCAAGCGGATCAAATCCGAACCATTGTTATTTGCACAGACTTTTTACAATACAAACAAGATGATATCCACACAACATTAACTTGAATAGACGGCATTACAGGAAAGCTGTTTGATTCTTTTGTTTTCAACCAATCGTTTAAAACCTACAGGACCTCTGTAAAAAGCATCAGTATTTCAACGATGCATTTATATTTTCGCGCACTAATACATGCGCAAACACCTCAAAATTAGAGCAAGGTACAGGAATCAATCGTTCGTAACGTTGCTTTGAAGCGACCTAATTCACGAATGTGTGTGGCAACTTAGTTTGAGAGTCAAAAGTCAGTATTAACCTGGACCCGGTTTGTTGTTGTTTGACAATAAAAATCAGTGAAAATTTAAAGGTGCTTGTTCCGATTTATGTGTACTATGTTCTCTACTTGATATGAGAGCCTAGCACTTGCACATACACCCCGTCAAGTACCGTGGGAAACAACCTTGCGGTTTTGATGGTAGACGCAATAATGCATGTTGCAAAGCCCTATTCAATGCTGTGCTAATATTGATGGTTAACCACTAAAACGACGATTTTTTGTTTATATCTTGGGAATGAAATGGATTTGAGGGCTCAAATTTCAGGACGACAATGAGAAAAAAACAGCCTTTCATCTGATATCAAAATCGATACTACTTCCGGGTAAATCAGGGGTGTCCCAAAGATGATCGGAACACGCACCTTTAATAAAAATCCAAAGATGAAATTTGTTTTCAAGTTGGAACTTAATGATCTGGTTGGGTTCAATGATGATTTACAACTTTTCTTTCATGATTTTTTTTCGAAAACGTACATTTTTGGAAAAAAGTAATTAATACCGGACATCTAAATTAATTGGACAGACAGTAGTAACTAATAAAAATCGCTGGGCAGGACACCTCATATGTGCATTTGCGATCTAAAATAAAAAAACCTCCAATATCCTCTTATGTAGCAAAAAAAGCGTCAATGACAGAACCTCTATGTAGCAAATTCATGCTGAAATTTACAGGAGATACAAAATATGAACGATTGGTTGAAAAGAAGTTATTTATTAACTCTTTTTTCTGATATATGTTGGGGGGGATAACTTTCCAATTTAATACCTAAGAATATCGTAGTTCTAATCTAACCAACTTTTTTTCACAACACTGGTTGACTTGCATACAAGCGACACGCATTGGGAGAGAATGTGTGAAAAGTTATACAAGGTAGTATTGATTGAAACTTCGAAGAGTTACCAGCTCAATAATAGGTTAGCTTTTAACATAGTTGCATTTATTACAATTTAAACGTACGATTACGCATTAGTCAGACTTATTCGCCAATCGGATTTTGGATGAATAAGCGCAGTCATTACATGCCGATTAATTATTCTTAAGTTTTTAATGTATCGCTCTATTTGTTATAGGTCAAATCGGGGTCAATTAAACACCACAATTTAAAATAGCAGTGTAGACCGTGACCTGCCGTTAAAGTTTGCTTGTTTTTAACACCATAGATAAGATTTCTATTTTTAGTTATAAGAACTCTTTAGTGAGTCGTTAATCCTGATTCTTTCCCCGTTCGTAAAGACACATAACCTGGGAGGTTGTGGTAAAGAACGTTCTGGCCTTGGTATTTATTGCATTACCATGGCAAGGGAACTGTTCAAGCGCTTTCACTTGATGGGGAAGTAAAAGCTGGCGTGTTATTAATTCTATTGTTTTTAATAGTGCACGCTTTGATAATGCACCCCTGAGAACCGCATGCATATTTTAAAAAATCGTGTCATAAATGCCCGCATGCATATTCAAATCAGGTCATAATGCACGCATGCATATTCAAATTTGAGGTAAGCGTGCATAAACCCGCAATATAATTTTACGCGAAAACAAATAAAACCTCGAAAATAATGCTCTGTGGTTTATGGAAGGAATAATGTTGTTCAAGCGGATCAAATCCGAACAGTGTTGTTATTTGCACAGACTTTTTATAACAATACAAACAAGATGATATCCACACAACATTAACTTAAATAGACCGGATACATGAAACTGTTTATTCTTTTCTGTTTTCATTCAACAACCAATCGTTTAAAACCTACAAACCTACAGGACCTCTGTAAAAAGAATCAGTATTTCAACGATGCATTCATCTTTTTCGCGCACTAATAAATGCGCAAACACTCAAAATTAAGCAAGGTACAGGAATCAATCGTTCGTAACGTTGCTTTGAAGCGACCTAAAATTCACGAATGTGTGTGGCAACTTAGTTTGAGAGTCAAAGTCAGTGGATTAACCTGTACCCGGTTTTGTGTTGTTGACAATAAAAAAATCAGTACAAATTTAAAGGGCTTGATTCCGATTTATGTGTACTATGTTCTTCGGAAGAAGGGGTCGATCGCCGGAGACAGGCCATAACATGGAAAGGGGGATGTTAGGGAGTCGGAAAGGAGTGTGGGTCTAAATCACGTTTCTGTCTTAGCTCGAGGGCCTGAAGGTAAGGTGGTCGGACATAAAAAAAATAAGATAGATTAGGGGGGGGTTTGTGGGGGGTATGCCGCCTGGCGTAGTAAGAGGAGGGAGGTTGGGAAGCTCGAAAGGAAAGGGAAAAAGACGGGATCAGCGCGACTAGGACTGTACGAGGAAGGGCAGGAGGGTAAGGGAAAAAGGGCTGTGAGCCCGGGTGGAGATGAAGCATCGGTAGGGGGTTAGGGTGGAAAGATAGGCAACGAATAGTGAAGTCTAGGAAGGGGTGAGAGTGGGGGGTTGGGGAGTGGAGTGAAGTGAGAGGAGGCGGAGGGACTGGGGTAAGTACACACGTCACGAGACGAAAGGTATGATGATGGAATGTACGTAAGCATCTAGAATGCAGGGAGAGTAGAGTGGGAGTAGTGGTGGAGGGAGGCGAAAGTGGGGGAAATGCAAAGAAGGGTGGGAAGGAGAAAGTAGGGGAGGGGTGGTGGATGTAGGAAAGTGGGGCCGGCGGGATCAACGCTAGAGAAGAGGAGGCTCGAATCAGCGATCACAAGAAAAGAGTCGACATCGCGGAGGAATTGAAGGTATTTTCCGTACGAGAGGTGTCAGACCGACCAGCAAACACAGCAAAAACGAAGCAACGGACGCGTGTGGCCGTACGTGGGGAAAGACCAAAGAGTATAGGGCAGGCTATTGGGAGATAGAGGAAGAAGGCAGGTTGGGGAGGGGCAAGGACAGGCAAGCTGGGTTGGTAGGGAAAACAGGCAGGTAAGACAGGGCAGAACAAAAATGACAAGGAGAAGTGGAGTTGGGTGGGGGTGTGGAATGGGACAGAAGCCAGCGGCACACCAGGGGCGAGAATGGACGCGTGAGACGCGGGAAGAACAGGAGAGTCGGACCGGGCTACGGCTTTCCGAAGATTGAATGAAGAGCCTAGCCGCGGAGGGGTTAGTTTAAAGTGGAGGGGAAGGGGAGGAGGGGGTTAGGGAGGGAGACGGGAGGCAGAAGCGGGCCGTGAGCGGGGGCGGCATTGTGGAGGTTGCGAGGAGAGCGTGGAGTTTGGATAGCGGGCCAAGTGCCCGCCTTAGAAAGAGCTGTGGATAGGAGGAAGGAGGTTGTATCCACAGCGAGAGGGAGGAGAGGTCGTTAGAGTTTGTTAAATAGTCTTTGGTAGTCCTACGGGACGTGGCCAAAGAGACAGTGACCGAGTACACAGGACGGGTCTCGAAAAACGCTTCTATGCCAGGTTTTGGTCCAAGCGTGGGGAACCTCCGCTTGCAAAGATAATTGAATTCAGCCCGCTTCTGTTTTTCGACGTGTCTGGGAAGGAGATATTTTGGTTAACCACAATAAAACGACGATTTTTTTGTTTATATCTTGGGAATGAAATGGATTCTGAGGGCTCAAATTTCGTACGACAATGAGAAATACAGCATTTCATCTGATATCAAAATCCATACTACTTCCGGGTAAATCATGGGTGTCCCAAAGACGATTGAACACGCACCTTTAAGCACACAATCAACTCTTGGGAAATAGATGAAATTTGTTTTCAAGTTGGAACTAATGATCTGGTTGGGTTCAATGATGATTTACAACTTTTCTTTCATATTTTTTTTTCGAAAACGACATTTTTGGTAAAAAGTAGAAATACCGGGACATCTAAATTAATTGAACGACAGTAGTAACTAATAAAAATCGCTGGGCAGGACACCTCATATGGTGGCATTTGAGATCTAAAATAAAAAAAACCGCCAATACCTCTTATGTAGCAAAAAAGGACCAATGACCGAACCTCTAACATGTAATCAAATTCAGTTCAATTTACCAGAGATCCCAAATATGAACGATTGGTTGAAAATAAGGTTCTTTATTACGCACATCTCTTTTTATAGTTCTAAATGATTGCAGAGGCTAAATTCTTTTGAATGTGGGCCTATGCGTTTATTCCGCTGTGATTTCTCTGTACATTTTGGGGACCAAAAATACACATACAGGTGAGTCAAAAAAAACTTGACCACAGTTTTGTGTCCGCATTTTGAATTTGTAAGATATAATTGTCTAACATATGGGGTATCATCTGAAGCTTATTTTCGTTGTCTTTAATTTAATTGCTGCAAAGATCATTCGCATCGGTAAGTATAGAACGAGCTACAGTTGTTTTGAATCAAGTAGTCTGTTTTGGCGCTCTGTCCACATTATTCAAATTACAAATGAACGGCGTCCCAGCTGAGGCAAATCAGTGGTCCAGACGAACATCGGGCTATTTATTGACTGCAGAATAAATGTGCCTATGTAACCCCACAAAATTCTGTCACAATTGATCATCGATGCCCTCATTACCGTTTCTACGTCTTATCACCCTAAAAATCATTTGCACATAAATTCAACTGATTTATCAGTTTCTAGCTGTTTTTGGAGGAGTTGAAGAACAGACATAGTGACAACCGTTTGAGGATTAAAGTATTGTCCAATTTGTACACCAAAATATGCACATTCTTGAAAAAAAAAAAGGTTTCAATAAACTTAACCATTATCACATATTTACACCCTTAATATATCACTTTATTTGACATCAACATAGACATTCCCTTATCATCATTTTGGGGGAGTCCTTGTTTAGTTGGCCACCGTGCCTTCAAATGGGAAATCCGTGTAGGGTAAAAGCTGACTACTTTGATTCAAAAGCCGGTAACTCAAGCCTTCTTATTAGATTGGAATTATCTTTGCAGCAAATTAAAGATACCGAAATAGCTTCCGTGATAACCCATATCTTAATATATTTTATTTAAAAAAATTCAAAATGGCGCCACAATCTGGGTCACGTTTTTTTGACTCACCATGTATGAAGGTTTTAGTATGGGCCCACTTTTTACATACGAGGTTTTGCTTGCTTTGAATATACATATGAGGATTTGTCTTTTCCATCGACGATTTAAGTATTGGTAGGTTATACGTACTGTATTGCTAGAGAAAACAAGTGCTATCTGCTTCTGATATAGTCACACCATGAAAGTATTTTTCAGGTTCCCATTTAAAGGATTTTTTTTTATTAGTTGGTTCATTTTTTAGAGATTTTTTATTCTTTAATTCTTTAGTATTTTATTGAACTTAGTCATTTTTTTAACTTATGGGAGGCACCAAACGATTCCTTTCCCCTCTCGCACTTAAAAGTTATAAAACACCTTAAATTAAGAAGAATAGATGAAGTACCATTGTTGGGGGGTAATCCAACATGAGCATTTGTTTGTAAATTGTGACCTTGTTAATACATTCTGGGATGATGTGAAAACTAGAGTTGACTTCTTGCCAGATTTACGCTCTTTTGAAAAATTGTTTGGTTATATTGGCACTGGTGATAAATCTGTTTTGATTAATCTAGTTCTTCTTATTGCTCGTCAGTGTATTTATACTTGTAAATGTACTGGTAAAATTCCAACCTTTAACTTCTTCAAAAATTGGTTGAAGATTACAATGTGCCTGGAAGAGGTTATTGCCCGAAAGGGTGATAGATTAGAGTTTCATATAATGAAGTGGAGTCCTTTGATGAATATGATTGTGGTTTAGGTATATGAGTGAGTTCACTCTCGATTTATAGTTCAGTGTGCAATTTGTTAGTTTCAGGAGCAAATTTCTCTTGACGGGGGTGAGTGAAATTGCTGTATTTTTGTACATGTATATCCTCATTCACTGTTGTATTACCTATAATATTGCTGTACCTTGCCTTGTAATTCTGTCTTGTACATGTATTTTTATTGTCTTTGTATAGTTTTAATAAAAAAAACCCTTGAGGGTATGAAATACAAAAAAAACATAGTATACATTTTCGAATAACTCTCTATTTCTGTAACAAAACAAGATAGATTTACAAGATTTCATTAATGGTGTTGTAAAGTTTTTTTTGTTCCCACACAGTTGGTTACAAATGATTCGTTTTATCTGTTATGAGGGCCCATTCAATATCATTACTTTCCTATTCCCTCGTTAAGGGGAATGTGCGTTTATATGCACTAATTACGACTCTTGGTTTCTTTTCCTGCTAAAGTTCTTCCTTTATATCACGCTTTATTTCATTTTATAACAAAGGGTATAAATATTAATGTTGGTTAATCTATGCATATTTCGAGATTATTATTATTATTAAAAATGATACAATGCAGTCAGGCTGGCTTCAAAACTCACCCATCGGTAACTTACCGGTTTTGCCCGGTTCCTTCCGGCTACAACCGGTTTCTATTGTTCAAACAATGAAACGTGGTTCACCGCCACAAACTGCCGATCGCTGACGGCTCAGTTTGAAACCGTCCCGTAATAGTGTTACATGTGTTTAACTCTGAATTAAAGTAGTTTTTGACATGTTTTGACAATTACCGTCACATGATTTGCGGTGTGACAACATGACTATAGATTACTACTTACTTTTGAAACAATGAATCTGTCAATTAAAATATTCTAAAAAGAAAAAAATAAATTCGAGGGGAAAATTTTGGAAGGTACTTATATCCTGGCATTCAGGAGCCTAACAACCTGAATTCATAGCAACAAAATCGTAAATTAAAAACCAAACTTCGAAATAACTATCTAAAAAACACTAAACGGCCTTGCAGTATTAACTGGATGGATTTAAAATTACTACTATCTATATCGCGATCTCTTCAACAAGGCGAGCTAGGTCCTTACGATTGGACTCAAAAACATCCGAATCTTCATCAGTAAAGCGCAGGTTAGACACTCTAAGAAACGCTCGGATGTCGCCAGATACCTGAAGATAAAAAAGTACATACATTTGAATGGCATTCGTCGAGGGATGCAGATTTACTAAAAGGGGGAAAATATTATTTGTATGGAACCGTTTTACGCTGCCCTGATGGAAGATTGACGCAGAGGGCACCCTAACCCTGACATCAATTAGAATTCGGCAACCTTTTACACACGGGAGCGTCATGCGGGTTTATTCCGTAAAGAGCTCAGTTAGATTGCCAATCTGTAGTGGTGATGTGTGGGTTGATCGAGTCTGTCCGTCGGATTCATCGTCTGATTAAACAAGTTTGAATGCCTCCTATCACTTAAACAGTGGTGTTGACGGCACTTGGACATCTGACCCTTAAGTGAAGTTGTTTATGGAGAGGTACAGAAATTGAGATAAAAGATCGTTCTAAAGGTTCATTGGAATTCACTGCCTAGGAACACTTTCAATGCATCATGGGCATAGAAAGAATATGTGCATTTGCCTACGTTGTTTAGCAATTACAGTTGCACATAGTTCCGCCCGTTAGAAGTTAAAGTTCTTACGAACCCACTACTGGACAATTTTAAGCTAAAGGCAACATATTTAAGGCATTCGGAAATGTTTTTTTTTCTTTAACACATTCCATTTAATTATAGGATTCTTAACGCGCGAAAAATCCACGAAGAGGCTCAGGGCGCCGCTGTGGAGCGCCTTAGGCTGCTACATACCAAGAAGTATATCCAGAAAAAACGGACAGGAGAAGGCATTATGGGAAGAAGTACGATTTTAGATGCAGGAGGAAACAGAAGTACTCGGAGAAAACCTGGATCGGCAACCAAAGTCACGTACGACATAAGGCCCACAGGGGATTGAACCCAGGCCGCATTGGTGAAAGGCGAGTGGATAAGCAACTACACCAGCCCGCCCTCCCTCTTCCATAATTCAAATCTGCTGTCACCCAACAACATACAAACTCTTAAACAGATGCATTTTGAGTGGAGTAAATTTGTATTCTATGCATATATCGCAAAAATTCTATGAGCTTGAAAGCATCTATTTCATAAGGAAGTGCCACTCATAATTAGAGCATGTTACCCCGTACTCGTGGTCGGTTCCGCTAGCAATTGGGCTTCGGTATGTATGTATACAATCTATTCAGCACTCTTACCTGTATGGCTGCATGATCCATGGTCAATTCATCATCATACACAACATTGTTTCCATGGAGATACTTAAGAGCCATTTCAAGATCCAGTTTAATGGTTTTAATAAAGGCAGTGTTGAGCTTATCTTTTCCTACCTCCGATAGAGGAACTAACTTTTGGTCATGGTAAGTAGGAGGTAAAGTAAGCAATATTATGAGTTCTTCACATGTTCATGTACAACTCTTGATTTTTATTCCAGGCTGTGGATAAAAAAACACGAATGCGCTCTTCGCAATTAGTATGGCCTAGACGTATTGCAAATTACTTCATTACTAGTTATTAACATGCAGATATCAAAACACAAAATTAAAGCACAGGGGTGTCCAACCTGCGGCTCGTTAAGAGTTCATATGCGGCCCGCGAGGTACTTCCCCAGAAAATAAAGTTCATCAATATTTAAAATAAAAGATTTTTTAAAAAAGATGTCATTAAATATAAAACACATGGAGCCAAAGAACCATGCCGCAAATATGGGTCTTATTATCAGTCTGGTATATGAATTATTTCTTCTTTTTTTCATGCCGATTTGGGTGGCACTAGAAATGGTTTGCTTTTTCACAATTTTAATTACTTTTATCAAAATTATTGAAAAATTAGTCCAATTTCATGAAACTGAAGCCAATTGTTTTCAAAGGTCGACATTTCTCATAAAAATTGAAAATTTGTGAATCTGCACCTGTAGCTATAGGTCCCCTTTTTCGGCAAAAATTGGTACAGGCCTAGATATGGGTTCAAATTCCAGACTCTCGGAGGCACGTCAAAAACTAAAGTTATGACACCCCCCCCCCCATTATTTGTTTGCAGTCCGCAATAGATGTGTATTCAAAGAATGCAGCTCCTGCGTCAAAACATCCCTGTTATATCATATGAATTAATCATGTTCTACCAAGTTGAACGTTCACGGGGTCTTGCATTTTGTTAGTTCGATGGATTAATGACGTTTTCCGTTAATTACATAAAAATTAGCTCATTGGTAAACATAAACATGCAGATATAACCTGGACTCAAACCTATAGAGCATCAGAGGTTATCATAATATTAATATTATTGTGTTACTAACAAGGTGATCAAGAATTTCGCCTACTATGAAATTATGATCAATTATGATCATATTATTACAATGTTAGCAATTAATATTTAAAGAATAATGAAAGCACTACAAATCGTAATATTTTCAATATCGTGCTCATATCTCCAAGGCAACTTCAAATCGAAAGTTATTACATGTTTTAGGACAAACGCGTTCTTGACCTAAATCTGCTTATGCGACGTCTTTTTTATTTATTCATTCATTTATTTTCTCATTTTTTAAATTATACAATCATGTTTGCGTATGAATTAAACACGTCACTTTCAATGATAATTTTTGTCTAGTGGGGTTGGTTTACGAACTTTAGGCTTTGTTCATTAGAAACATACGATAGTGTTACCGCTAAGTGCCGAGTCCGACACTTCAATCCGGAACGACAGCGAGGAATCCCGAACAAATCGACCATAGCTTGTGCTTATTAAAAAAATCAATAGTGAACGAATTCAAAATTAAAATATTTACCGACTTTGATATTAACGAAAATACCTTTAGTATATACCACAAAAATATAAACACCTAAACAAAAAACACAGATAAATTTGTGTTGAAAAATTCGAAACGATAAAAACCTATATCACCTACACTTATTCACTGGTAATGAAGCATTATTGTCGGCGTTGTAGGCCTGGTTCACATAGTGTACTTCACTCGCAGTGGATACCCGAGATGCAAATTTCTTTGACTGGGCTTCTGCTTGTCTCTGTTTCGATCTCCGAGATAAAATCGTATACAAATACGGATTCAGTGACGAATTAAGCGGTAATACAAAAACGGCAATCCACGCGTAGCTGATAGGTGGAATATGAACTTTAACAGTGAGTGATAGAATTCCCATTAGTACTATTGGCATCCAACAACACATATCGGAGAAGACCAAGAAAGCCATTTTTAGAGCCAACTGGATCTCCCTTGCACGTACATCATTTGCGCCACGTCCAGCTTGCATCGATGATGATTTGGCAGCGAAATAAATACTGGTATAGCAGGCCAGCATTATCACAAATGCAAGAAGATTTACCCCGAGAAAGAGCGCTACTGAATATTCCCATCCGTCTGGTCTCTCAGTGGTAAGTGGTAGTGCGAGACAGACGCTTGATCTTCCATAAAAGGCATCACCAAAGTATTTGGGTATCATAACTGGAATCAAGCTGAAAATGGATGCGGCTAACCAAACAACTGCCGCTACTATTTTTGAAGACTTCGGCCGCAGTTTAATTAGACTGAAAGGAAACAGGCAGCCTAAAAAGCGGTCAATACTTATGACCATCATGAAAAATACCGATGCCTCACAAGAAAGTACAGACAGCAGTCCTGCCATCTTACAGACAATACTGATTTGCCACTGCTCTGCAAAGTAAGCGTATCTATCTCTGTAATAAACATCTGCTGAAGCTATGATCACCATGTATACACCCATCAAACTGTCAGCTACAGCAAGGTGGCCAACCATTATGTTTTGAACTTTTGTGACTCCTCGTTTGTGTGAGCTTCCAGGCTCCGGAAGTACTCTTTTCAGTATTACGTAGGCGTTGCCGAGTAGAGCGCTTACTCCGAGAATCCACATGAAAATTCGGAGCACCGGGAGACGAATCAAGTCTTCACAAGATGAAAATTGATCGGGTTCCGGTAAGCATTTAGTGAGAGTTTCTGTATTTTTCACCAAGCAGCAAAATAAGTATTTGTCAGAATGTCTGAAATAAAATATAAGAAATGCTTAATAGTAATTCGGTTACGTCGTTAAAATTCTGATGTAGAAAAGGTGTGTTGACGGCCTATTATTTCCGTTTCTTACTGAGCATCTTATTTGTATTTTGATAGTACATGCTTTGGGCGATATATCTACTTACAATGTTTTAAGAGCTGCTAAGGATTTAAATGTTTCCTCGGAACCTCCTTTCAGTGAACTTTTCTCGATACTCCTGTACAAGTGAATTAAAAAAACATTAACTGAAAGGTAATGTTTGTTGCATCATATTACGAAGGACATGGACCAAAACTGGGTGTGCACCCGTGAGGGTCGCCTCCACATCAGCCCTCTTCTTAGCATGACTTTGTGATGTCTTGTCTGAGAGTTATATTGTGAAATTACACATAGAGGTTGAGAATAACATCCTCCAACTACTGGACAATTTTGGTGACATTTGAACATCGGCTTTGGCAGTATTTTATGAAACTTCATATCTTTCTGATATACTCTTCTTGTATACTACTGTGTAAATGGACCATGCTCAACCATGCATTATCAGTGAATCTTCTTTCCAGGAAGGATCAATACTATTGACATTTTCAAGTGGATCAACATATTTACACCTGTGTATTCACAATTTTATTAAAAAAGCAATGGTATGTGATTTACGGTGTACGTTGCCTCAAACATTCTGTACAATACATGGTGGCAATGCCAGTAAAGTTAAGGTATTTTACTTCATCTGAAATTTTCACACTTTTTTAAAAGTAAAAGTTATTGTAATATATATTTGAATATTTGTCTCTGCTCTACTAATCCTGTAAGTATATGCCAGGTTAGAAACATATGTGAGAAATCAATGTTGGCGGAATAATCCATTGTGTGTTTTATTTTTATTACCAAAAAGTAGACACTCTTGCCTCCTTAACTAGTTCTTACATGTTTGACGTGCTTGATTTACGATGTGTGTTGGTATCGGGGGTAACATGCCACATAAGTAAACTCCTAAAACTTAAGACAGAATTCTACTTACAAAAACGTTAGGTGAAGCAAATTCAAGAAACCACCCATCTCGATGACCATTAAAGGGTTGCCTGACAAATCTCTGGAAAATATGGCGTAAGTTATTGCAAAAGCTTTTTGTTATTGATAAACAAATACAACGTATCGGATACAAAGCAGAAAATAATTAATTTTATACTGTATACTTACAAGTATTTCAGATTTTTCAAATTTACAAAGGATGCGTTACGGATACGTGTGATTGCGTTGTTGGCCAATGACCTGTGTGTAAAATACGCAAAGCGAGAATTATTCAGCCCAGAAGAAGAAATTAATGTTAAGGTTAAAGAATATCTACTATAACAAAGCCAGTAATACCGCTGACTATTCGAAAGATTTTAGATCACGTCTATACTTCTTGGCAGTGACGTAACCAGTGGGGGCAGGGGGGCTTGGAAAAGGCCCAAAATTCGCCGCCTCAAAAAATGCCTTGGCCAGTGGCGTAGCCAGGTGGGGCAGAGGGGGCAGAGTGCCCCCTCTGAAAAATATTTAGAGGGTTAATCGGGAAATAAAACAAGGATATTCATGTTAAATCAGCCCTTTTAGGATTCTTTTGCCCTGTGACCGGGAAATTTTGCTTGTGAACGGGACATTTGTTGCACCTACCGGGAAATTGCCCCCTCGGAACCACCGGGCTTGCTACGCGCCTGGCCTTGGCACCCATCTTCCCCCCCCCCACCCCCATTTGAAAATGTCTGGTTACGCCACTGCTTGATTCGAGGAAATCAAAGACATGCCGTATGCTAAGTGAATATCATACCCCGTATGAAACATTTACAAATTTTACTCCTTCCCTATCTCAAAATGTTATAAAGTTGCATCATCAGGATTTGGAATCAGCATGTCAAAGTTGCCTGGAAATCATCAAAACATTTCATGCTCTAGTGCAAGTGACTGGACGACTATACAATTTAGAAATTTCACACTACAAACTAACCACTTACTTTACTAACCACTTAACTGATTACCGATGAGATCAAAATGGCTATGGCTCAAGTTAAGTGTTTGTATTACCAAAGGTGAATCTACAGCAATAAATAAGTTTAAGGATACTTGTTTACATTCTTACTACTCTGATTATTCTTAATAAATACTCCCCAAATCCTTTTTTCTCTCCTCACTTTATTCTTCATCTCATTTCTATCTCTACTCCTTACATTTTTCTTCACCTCTACCTCTTCTACCTCTGCTTCCTCATTATGCGATAGCATTACATACCTCAGCAAGACATGTTGAAAAGTCTATCCTTGTCCAATTCCCGTATCCTGTATTCCCGTTAAGTGTTTGTTTAGCATTAGATATATTGCTTGTTTTTGTTTTTTTGTTATGTATATTTACCTATGTAATATTTTATATCATCCCTTACTTGTGTCATTAATGTAATATTGAGTATATTTTACTTGTATGGTTTACAGGGCCAGCAATAACTATAAGCCCTATCGGGTTGTCCATTACTGGTCCTAGCATATCATATCCCTCACCTGTTCATCTTAGCACAGTTTACAATTGATACTTTATGTATTATTATATAATACACTGTATAATTCATTCTGTCAAGTACGATATGTTATGCTGAATAAATTTAACTTGAATCGTGAATTTTGTAATGGAGTTCAATGAGAACGTATACTTGTTATAAAATAACGTGTTTTCACACGCTTACATGATCCGAAGATTCTTGTTATCATAAAATGTCGTAGCGTCAATTTCCCTGATTCCATCGCCAGTAAAGTTTCTGAAACAGAGGTAAGATGGTGTGATTTCAAATCAAACGCATAAACCAACATTATTTCCCAGCATGTTCTGGAATTTTATCAAATAACCGAAACATGGAATAACTTAAAAGAACAACATTGTAATTTGACTTCAAACTTTCAAAACTAAAACGGATATGTTTTTGCGTTACTATTATGTTTTTATATTTAAATTTTTACAATAAAAATAAAATTAATACCGATACTCTCCATTTTTGGAAAATGTATTCTTGCAATGCCAAAGTGTAAAATTATGCATACAATCTATCAACCCTATCACTTCTTGTCTGTTTACGCCAATATATATTCTTATTCAGGGCATACTCACACCAAAATTAGGAATTCTAGCCGTGACAAATCAACATAAAGACGTTTCCCAACAGTAGCTGCATTATCTTCGACTGTTGCTATTTTTAAATCTATCAAATGCCTGGATGTAAAATTGATATTTAAATGATTTTAAGGGTGTCTATAATATAGAATAATCGATAGACGAGTGCCTAACCTAATTCCATAGTCATTAGTCCCAGCATCATTATCAAAACGTCAGTTTAATTTTCATTACTTGTGCTCTTACATAACCACGGAAATTATTTGTTAGGTATTCAATATAATTCGGTGGCAATTATTGTCCCTTGTAGCTGAGGCAGATCGACATCAAGTTACTGGAGTGAACAGATTTCAAATTAAAGGAGGGCAATGTGTGTCCAAAGTTACTTACAATAATTTCATCTCCTGAATTACGGTAAAAATTTAGGGTTAGTCCAGACAGGGAAAGCCAGCAATTTCATGCTGCTAAGTTTGAGCTCAGCATAAACAGGTAGAGAAGTAATTATAGTCCGTCGTACCCATAGTCCGGCTACAACGGTAAAGAATAGGGCACTCTTTTCAGTTGACTCTTCACGCAGCATTAGTTTCACGCTTTATTCCGTTGTCGTCTATGGCGCCCGGACTGTGGCTCCCGGCGGACTATACTTACTTTCACACCAATTTATCATAATTTGTGAACAGTTAATAAAGTTTCTTAGCGATTGAAAGTATAATATGATGTACTTTTATATACAATTCAGAAACTCTTAAAAACCACAAAAGAAAACTTACAGTTCTCGAGTGTCTTCGGGTATCATTGCAGCCTTTTCCCCATTCCAAACTAAACCAACACATGAGTAATATAAGCCGATACAAACGCATCCGTCGGGGCAGGATATTCCTGTTAAATGAACAGTCACGTAGATATTCCAGAACTTCTCACTTTTTAAACATACATGCAATATACAATATTCAACTTGAAATTTAAAGGTCCCAGGAAATGCAAATAGAATTGATGTGGTTTGTGTCAAGTCTACAAGGAGGGGCGAGAAAGCATTCAATATTTGGGTTGGTGATGACATCATTAGTGGCTCTTGATTTTTCAGAGAGTAATAGAAAATTCCAGGTGACTGGTGTGAATATATTCATGGCACTGACTGAAAATCAATAGTTTCACTAATGATGTCACTGGTAGTGTATTCTTTTTTGTGGCCCTGTTTTTTTTTTTTTTGGAATGGAATGGAATGCCCCTAAAGATTTGGACTAGGTTTATCATCTCATTTCCTGGGACCTTTAACCTGCAGTCTGAACTTGCACTTGATGTACACGTATAATAGAAAAGCAAAATGTATTGAAACGCATCTTCTTTTAAGGGATTAGCAGCGATTTGCTAATCCGACACATCGAAAAAATCATCAAAATTCATATTTTTATAATTTTGTTACTGGCGTGGATATGCGAACATATCCTGCAAGTGGTTGGCTTGAAATCCTTGTATTAAAGACAAGGCAGTACTTTTTTATCTGATTCTGTAATTTCTATACGTGCGTATCAAAATTCCGACTTGAGCTCAAAAAAGCCTTTCCCTGTGAATATCACTGATTTTCCGCATGATTTTGTGCATCATGATCAATGCAGTTTGACCTCAAACACATTATTGACATTTGTTTATTCTGTACTGGTGTAAACCACAATCAGCTGTTTAGTGCAGATTTTGAGACGTCGTCGCTGTATGTCTATTTGCGGGAGATCCTATGACAAATATCCTCAAATACTTAATTTTTTCACTATTTGGTGGGGTTTTTCTACATTAAAACCGTTATATGGAAATGTATACACTTATCCCTGATTTAGAAGTTAAAAACATGTATTTCCACATTTTTTCCATTCTCTTGCATTATCGCTTCTAATCCCTTTAAAACAAAATGCTTAAGTTCAAAGTGATGGTAATAACAAACATAGCAATGGTATACAGCCAAAGACAATAATATTGTAAAGACCATTATTATTATTAAAACTGAGTTTCTCCTATACGGCAATGTTTGCAATCTTCATGTATGGAACATTAGATAATATCAGAAAAGATCCAAGTTTATCATAGTTACGTTTTACATGACGAATATGACTTCTTTTTGTATTTTGTTCACGGGTTTGATTACTCAATTTTAGTCCATAAGAAATACCGATTTATCTCACGTGTTTCACTCTAATAACCTTTATTGATACATTTAATGATGCCATCCAAATGATTGCGCCCAATATTGGACGATTGTATTGTATACATCAGAATAATTACATAATTATACCAGTGTAGAAGTCTTTATAGTCCGCCGGACTCATAGTCTGCCTACAACGGTAAAGAATAGGCCATTCGATTCAGTTAAATCTTCACGCAACATTAGTTTCACGCTTTATTCTGTTGTCAGAAATGGAGCCCGGACTATGGCTTCGGACGGACTTTATCTCCTTTTACACCGGTTTTGATTTTGTTAAGTTTTGCTATGTTATAATATCAAGTAAACTCTTTCTGAATGCATATAGTTCGAAATATTGTTTCCAATATAATCAATCTAAAAATTATATACATTATAATATTAATTACACATTTCAAATTCAACTCACCACAAAACAATTCATCATCCCCTTCTGGGCAATGTTTGGTTCCGTCACAAATTTCAGAAGGGTTGAGACAGTTTCTATATCCTCCGCATCTATAGTGTCCAGGACACTTAAAAGATTCTGAAGAAATACATTTCGTTATTGTTATTGCAACATTGTTATTTTTTGTAAATTTGTGTTTTGTGTGGTTTGCTTGTTTGTCGTTTTGTTTGGGTATATTTTAGTACTGTTTTGTTATTTTTCTACAGCTTTACAGATGTAGTGCATCAAAGGAGATATATCAAAATATGTTAAAGAATTTAAAAAAAAACAGATATACTGTAATTGTTGAATAGCACTAACCAAAACGCTAAACTCTGAACTGTCGCCCCTATAAGGCGTCTGGTCCCGCGCCATATAGTTATGATTACCACTTGAAATTTTAATTTAATCGAAACCCTTAAAAGCGTTTCGATTACACATTTGGAATTTTCTATGAAGAGTTCGTTTATTACGTGTTAAACTAATGAAAGCGTCAAGTTTAGGATTTTTTGGCCACCACCGCCTGCAGCTATCAGAGACTTTTTTCGCCAGAAATCGAATTCTTGTGACAATCATTAAAGTATGGTAGAAGAGAACTACAAAGTGGGAATGTCGTTTAATGACTTAGAAATGCAACACTGCACACCCTTGGAGTACCATAAATATAGATGAGAGTTGCAAGAACATCAATTAATACACTGGTTTTTTTCTGGAAAAAAATGGGGACAGACAGACAAACGCAGAGACAAACAGACAGATTCCACATGGTCCCACCACCATGCCATCAATCGAAGCAGGAGTCTGCTCTAACTACGGCACAGCGGGAGGGGCACTATACTTCTGTATACGGCCATAATACACCGTGTAAAAATATCGCACGTCATACCACAGTCGTTCTCATCTTCTCCATTGGGACAATCAAAATGGCCGTTACATCGATAGCGTAGCGGAATGCAGTAAGAATGTGGACATTTTACCATACCGCTGTCGCATGTGTAGTTACCTGTAAAAGGAGGAACAACATTTATATTCCTGCCTTTCATATCTCTATATATAGAGAGCGAGCTCTATATTTATAGCTCTCGATATTTGCAGTCATTCCAATAATTTTTAGTAATTATTACTTTTTCTACCGAGACGTTGGCTTTTTTAAAGAATTCTCAAAAGGCTTACTGTATTTTGCGAAACGAAACCAAACGAAACAGATCTCTCATTGGATTACACGCTTTATTCCGTCATGCATGCATAACGTGCATAACGGGATAAAGCGTGTAAAACAATGGGAGTTCTGTTTCGTTTCGTTTCGCAAAATACAGTAAGCCTTCTCAAAATTATTTTAGCATGTACGGGTATTTACCTATAAACTCACCACAATTTTGAAGGTGTGTTGCATCACGACAACCTTTCATGAATCCATATTTGTCTTTGTTGTAGAGACATCTGTGCTGCGTATCTATACAAGCACTGTTTTTACAGACTATCCGGTCAGGATCACAGGTGAAGTTCGCTTGAAACATACCTGATTACAGTCAATGAGATTCGGGAAATAATGTACGTACCCAATGTCCATTAACCATTAACCTGAATTTATATTTCTCTCAAAAGCTCCGTTACCGTAGAAAGCTTCTACAGGGTGTCTCAGAAAGAACGTTACCCTCCAGAAACGGCCATTTTTGCTTACTTAATCAATTCTTATCCTCGTTTTAGCTTTACATTATGAAAATATGTACTTTTATGAACATATGGTGACAACAAGAAAGAAAACGGTGAAAAAATAACCAAACATATTGTTATGACTGTCATTGTTCAAATATATAGAATCTCTTCAACAGACTTTAGTAGGCGACTGTAGAAATTTGAATACCGGGTAGAATGATAAGGTTTTAAAACCAAAATACGTAACCGGTGTGGCAGAAGATATAGTCCTCCGGGCTCACAGTCCGGGAACAATGGTGAACAACAGGGCAATCGATTCAGTTGACTCCTCACGCAACATTAATTTCACGCTTTATTCCGTTGTCGTCTATGGAGCTCGGACTATGATACATGCCGGACTATGCTTAAACTTTCACACCTGGTAGAAGTTTTTCTCTTTAACGGTTTCATATGGTATAAAAGGAACCATTTTAGACAAAAAAATTAAACGGTCTTCCATTTTCCGGAAATCCGAAGTAAATGTTCATGTTTTCAAATGGGACCTTCTTCTTCTTCTTATCGTGTCCAAACACAGTGAATCTCTAATATGATCCAGCCAGAGATGGGTACAACGACTGGCTTCTTCACTGAATTCCGCAAGGTCCTTGTTTGTGCATTGTTGCTCTAACAGTGGGCACACCAAGAGATGTTCCATAGTCTGTGGTGCTGTTCCACAACCACAGCTAGTGTCTTGATCTGCTTCCAGGTAGCCCCACTTCTGCAAGGAAACTTTAGATCGGCCAGTTCTGGTTCTCAATCTGTTGAGGTATCGCCATTCAGCCCATGAAGAGTGAGCTCCAGGTGGAAGATGCTCACCAGGTTCAATACCAATAGATGTTACTTGGTTGACAGCAAGTCTTTTTTTCCACAATGCGACTCTCTTATACTCCTTAGAGACTGATTCAAGAGGTTGCACTTTGTTTAAGAAACTCTCTCTGGATTTAAGGCGGTTGGCAGCAGGTCTCTGTCCAGACATAGGGTGCTTCACATTAGATACTTGGCAGCTACGCTCTTGCATGCTCGCTACACTACGACGGATGTCTGGGGAGCAATTCCTGCTAGGATGTATAAGTTCTCCGTTGGTGTTGGACGAAGACATCCTGTGATAAGCCGGCAGGAGGCATTTAATGCTGAATCAAGCTTCTTGGCATGGGTTGATCTTTCCCATACAGGGTAAGCATACTCTGTACATGAGTAGCACAGGGCAAGTGCCGTCAATCTTAGGGTATGTGGGCGAGCACCCCATCTTGTGCCAGTGAGTTTATTCAAGATATTATTGCGTGAACATACTTTACTCTTCGTCTTCTTGATGTGGGTCTTATAAGAGAGAGTGCGGTCCAAGGTAACTCCTAGCTAGACAGGGTTATCACAGTGCTCCAGGGGTGTACCAGACCAGGTTACATTAAGCTGACGTTTGGCTTCACGGTTGCGTAGATGGAAAGCACACACCTGTGTCTTGGATGGATTTGCACGAAGGTGGTTTTCCTCGTAGTAAGGAGTGAGTTCATCCAAAGCTTTGGAGAGTCTCTCTTCAACAACTGTGAAGTCTGCATCTTTTGCACTAATTCCAAGATCGTCAGCATAGATAAAACGACAGGTTCCTGCACTCCTAGGTTGGTCGCTGGTATAGATGTTAAACACGAGAGGTGCAATCACGCTCCCTTGTGGTAGACCATTCTTGAGCTTACGCCATCGACTCTTCTTCGCTCCTAGCTGAACAAAGAACATCCTGTTTGAAAGCAATCATTTGATTAGCTCAGTCAGGCGGATATTCTTGGTGAGTTCCATGATCTGGAGTAGGCATCTGTGATTAACAGTGTCGTAAGCTGCTGATAGATCAACGAACACAACTCCGGTTACCAGTCCCTTCTCAAAACCATCCTCGATGTGTTGAGTTAGGTTGAGTACTTGGCTAGCTGTTGAATTGCTTGGCCGGAACCTGCTTGTTGGTATGAGGTGTTCGTCTATCACAGGTGCGATACGGTTGAGAAGGAGACGTTCAAAGAGCTTGTAGGTATGGCTGAGGAGGGATATTGGTCTATAGCTCTTGGGATTAGATGGATCTTTCCCAGGCTTTAGGAGTGCCATAACATGTGCTTTCCTCCCGATCTTTTTGAAATCTGTGGGAAATAAGGACGCAATTGTAGAGCTCAAGAAGCCATTCCTTTGCTACTGGGCCGAAGTTTTTCAGCTGCTCAGTTGAGATATTATCAAGACCTACTGCTTTTCCTGGTTGAAGTTTAGCAATACCGGATTACAATTCCTCCATGTTGAAAGGACGGTGAAACCAGGGTCGCCACTAAAACCTCTTACGGTCTAGTTTGATCTTCTTGGGCTTCTTGCTGCACTTGCCATTTAAAAGCAGTTGGTGGTGAACTTGATTGGGTGTAACATTTGGCTGCTATGGAGGTTCTGTTGGATCCCCTTGAAGCTTTCGCATGTTAGACCATGCTGTTATGGGTCATATTCTTCAGCACATTCCTTGGAAAGGCCTGGTATATATCCCATCCTACAGCCTCTTGGTATGAATCTCCGGGCAGTCTTGTTCACTAGTTGGGCAAAATTGTCATAGTTATGGGGTTTTGGAGCAATCCTCTTCACGTTCCGGTCCAATTCATCAGTGAATCCTTGCCAGTCTGCTTTCCTATAGTTAAAGCGACGCTTAAAAGGCACTTTGCTTGGTCTTACTGCAGCGTTGACTTGGATACCGATTGGTTGATGCTGAGTTAGTGAAACAGGATCCAGAACAATCTTGCTACACAAGTTAGAGATGTTTTTACTAACAATAGCTAGATCGGGGTTGTAACCTCTCTTCCAACGGGCACTATAAAATGATGGCGACAGCTTAGAGTCATGGAGGAGACGTAGATGTTGACTGTCTATCCATTCTTCGACAGCTTGTCCGTCTTTATTAGTTTCATTGTAGCCCCATTGGGTACTATGGCTTTTGAAATCTCCAATAAAGAAGTGAGGTTTGGTGGGATTCCTGAGGCTAAATTGAGGGTGCTTGAAATCTACTGATGGAGGTTTGTAGACTGATGTAACTATGACAGAGCTGAGCTCAATAGTGAGGACTTCGATGTTATTGTCAGCAGACATTGATGTTGCTTCTACATTGGAGCCTGTTTTCACGAATATAGCACTTCCATACTGTCTATGTGGTCTTTCGGTGGCTAAGCCCATTCCTGGTATGGTTGGGCGATGGTTTCCGATTCCTCTGTGGGTTTCCTGCAGACATAGGACATCGCATTGGAGGTTGTTACACATATCAGCAATTATGTTACTTTTTGCACTAGAAAATCCCTCTACGTTCAATGACACTATAGTCAAGGCAGACCTTAGAAAAGGCCTGCGATGGGATTTAGTCATGGGTATACTTGAGAAATGTTTTGGAAGACAGTGTTTGGTGGTGTAGAGATCAGTTTCGCTGCTGGGCAGTTACTTACGGGGAAGACCACAAGACGGTTCTCTTACTTCTCCCCCAAAATAGCACCTGATGTTGGTGTAATGCATGCACAGCGGGACGATGCCGGCTGCTGTGACATGTTACCATAATTTCTTAAAATTTGCCTGAAAAAATTTGTATTTTTTACACTCGGTATTTCTAAATGATCACTTGGCCTTTCAAAGCTAACCCATATTTAAATTTTATTTAAATACCCATATTTGAAATTAACTTAGAATACTTTAAGTTTAAGCTTAGTTTGAGGCTGGTTATGTCTGATCGTAAGAAAGTAGCTGAAAATTTTGGAACACATTTAAAAAAAAATAATAGCAAAAAAAAATAAAATTTCATATTGAACTTACCACATTCATATGATTCATCTTCCCAAATCTTTCCTGAACAATCCCGTTGTCCATCACACTGTGCATGAGCAGGAAGCCACGTACCATCGTAACACTGAAAACTATCCTTTGTTTCATCTTTAAAACAGCACAAATTCATACATCTTTAATCGTGTGAAATCAAATTTAACTAGAATTTTTGCATTGGAAAGTAAGCCATTTTTTTAGGTATTCGATTCATTTACCTTTAATTTCACACAAGAGTATTTTCGTTTTATTACAATAAGCATAATTATGATATAAATCTCCAGTTTCATCTGATATGTCACACATACAGCTTGTTTCAGACTTTCGTTTACGTTTGTCGATTTATAATAAACCTTACCACACATTTCCTCATCTGACTTCGTGACGCAATCTGTTATAAGATCACACTTCGCAGATAGATCGATACATTGGCCATTAGAGCAGGTAAAGTTGGTGCCGCGTCACATACCGGGATATGCTGAAAAGGATACTTGTATGTGAATTGTTACATAAAAGATTGGCCATGGCCCGATAGCTAATAGTTCAACGCAGAACCCAGATTTGACCTGATGTGGCAGGAGATATGGTCTCCTGACTCATAGTCCACCTACAACGGTAAGATTAGAGCACCCGATTCAGTGAACTCTTCACGAAACATTAACTTCACGCTTTATTCCGGTGTAGTCGTTATGGAGGCCGGACTATGCTCCGGGCGCGACCATATCCCTTTTAACCCCGGGTAGTGAGTCTCAAAATTTTGGGTCTGCCAGAGAAAGCCACGATTTTGCTTCATTTACTATGGAAATCATGAAATCATAAAAAAAATGTTTGCTTTTGGATTGTTATGAGCGGAAAATATGGCCATTATTGGTATCGACCAATATTAATTTCAAATAAGTACTTATGGGGGCTTACAAAAATCACATTTTTAGCTCTTACATGAAAAGACTGAACTACGGCGAAAAAATTTAACAGAAGGGGATTCTGGGTCAAGGTATTAAATCAGATGAAAAACTGTATATATTTAAATTTATAAAAAAATCAAAAATTGGGTCATAGCCTGTAAAACATCAATTAACTACAGTAGAAATGGATGAGTCATTATTAAATATATGTGAAGGACCAGTTTGGCTCGTAGTGCAGCCTATAATAGTACTGAGCGCTCTCTTCTTACCCAACTAGCACAACATTAAATGCATTTAACACAGAAAAATTATTACACAAGAACCATGCAAATTTGGAAAATTAACAACAAATTATGTAGCTTCAAACTCCAGAATAATTCATATTTGGTGGAAATGTGCTATCTTGCTATTTGGGATGGGGACTAGTGGCAAGATAATGTTCGGCAAAAAAGCCCCTCTCACACCCACCCCCTCCCTCCCGTGCCGCCACTGTTATCTGGGTGACAATATAGATTCTTTTTACGACATGCCTCTCGTTTAACTCGTTTTCTGTACTTATAGTTTGGGGGCTGTGTGTGATTTGAAGTCCCACCGTGGGATTCAATGATTAAGCATCACACCTAGTTAGACACCTTAAGTAGATCCAAGAACAAGAAAAAGTTTGATGGAGAATTCCTTTCCCAGGGGGGCAGATGCAGCCCTCTTGATTTTCAAAATGGCCCCATTTGTGTGTATATTTTCAAAACATAACTCGAGTTGTTAAAGTGCTAGGAAGCTTGTTTTGGGTGTCAAACCGTATGTTAACATCCCACAATCTGAAGGGGTAAGCTGATTAGAAAATGAACAGTAAACTGTGCATTCCTTTTTTTTTCAAATGGCTGCCCTTTACCATGTTATTGTACATTTTCAGCAGTAATATTCAGTGGTGATGTTCAAGCAAATTATGGCACAGTCTCAAGGTGTATATAAAATGCTTTGGAGTTTTTGAGAGTAAATATTATTCCTTCCAATCCATCTTGTTAATTTGTATTTCAAAATGCTGCCATTTGACACTGTAAAAGTAATAATTATTCATAGGCATTTATGCTAGACTGAATGCTATGGTGCATTTTTGCCTTCCACAAGTCAGTGATATAACAACGGTCAGCAGTATTTTATTCGTACATCCATTGTCGGTGTATACGTGTTATATTCCCCGACTCCTAGTCCCCTATAACGGTGAGAATAGGGCCAACTTGATTTCATTGAGACGTCTCCGCATTATTCATTGTCGTCTATGGGGCCCTGACTATGATCTCCTTTTAACATCGGTGTAAAAAGTCCGGTCTCCACAACAACACGGAATAAAGTGTGAAACTAATGTGGCCTGAAGAGGCAACTGAGGCTATGTTCTTCACGGCGTGTAGGGTGGAGTATAGTCCAGACGACTATATCTCCGTCCTCACGTTAAACCCAGTGCTTTGAATCTACGCTCAGGATTTAATGCTTTGGGTACTGAATTGCAGTGATGTCACATGACCCGTGAAAGATTAATGCACTATAGTGTCCTGTTCATAATCGTACATTGTAGTTGAATGAGCCCGAATGCGAGATATTCTACTTACAACTTACAAACATACCGATTAAACTTTATTAAAGAAGATACAAATACACTATCCTATGGAAGAACCATAATTACAGCACTGTAACAGGGCATCTCAGAAAGAACAAGTTAACCCCTAACAACGGCAAATTTTGTCTTGCTTAATAAAATCGATGTTTAAAATCCTTATTTTAGCTTTATATTATGCCATATTCTTTTTTTTTGAACTATGGGGAAAAAACAAGAAAGAAAACGTGAAAAATAACCAAACATGACTCTTTCCTAAAAATGGATGCCAACCTACGTCGTCCCAGTTAGTAATGCAAAGACATTGTGACTGTAGGCCTAATTTCCCAAGGTTTGAGCAGGAAGTCCTCATATTTAATAATTTGTTCACAAGGCCCTAAAAGCACCTCACAACACACGCACGTTGTTAATTTGTTCTTCAGCCTAAATGACCTAAATCCCCTTGAACGCGCACTTTCAAATAATGACATTGGGCGTGACTCCAACATGCCACATTCACTGGACCTGCTCTTGGTTAAAGACCAATCGTTTCATCGTGAATGGTAAACGTTTTAACCACCTCAAAGTCAGGGTTCGCCCAGTAAGATGGCATTCAAGGGCGAACAGAAGAAAACAATTGGAGCATGCATGGCAAGCTTCTAAAAAGTGCCCAGGAGAGATATGTGGTTTTGTCAAAGAACGGACTCATCGCGCAAATACGCTGTAGTGCGTAAAACTGAACAATACACTCTAGAACCAGCCATTGGACCCTTAATTTGAAAGTATTATTGGCCAGGAAGGTCTTAAACATATTTATGTTTGGGGATATTGAGTCCATGGTTTGCTCTGCTAATACTATGGACAATGTAGTTTTTGCACATTTTTCGGGAAATAGTCATTGTTGGTTACTTTTTCAACCCGTTTTTATTTCTGGTTTCAACAGTGTTCATTACAGTATATATTTTCATAATATAAAGCTAAGACAATGATAAAATTGATTAAGTCAATGCAATATTTGCCCGTTTCTGGAGGGTAACATTCTTTCTGAGACAACACTGAGATTGTAAGCGAGCGTCAGGTCCTATTTTTGTAAGAGTCCGTTAAATCTTTGAGGTCTTTAAAAATGCACATGTGGAAGTTGTTTTTTAATTGAGCCCGGGGGCTCACTGACATTGAAAGGGTACGGGTATTTGGCCCTTAAGACCCCCCCTTGCACGTCTCTCGCATCTCTCCAACCGTTCCCAAGACCCCCATTTGAAGCATGAAATCAGTTCTTAAGGATCCCCTTTTCAAGAAAATTGTGGCCTCAGAAGCTTGAATTTTAGCCAAATTCACTCCCAAGCCTACAAATTTCGCAAAATTTGCAGTTCCCAAGCCCTACTTTCGGAGAACAAAATCCGTTCCCAAGCCCCCAATCGGAAATCGGGCCGCACATCCCCTACCTGAAAAAACGTTGAGTGCCCCCCCCCCCCCAGGTAATTTGACTCTTTGGTATAGAGTCCACGAATCAAGAACCAGCGCACTATAAGACATTTTGCATGAGCCGATATCAAAGCAGATCAGATGAGGTAGATTTACGGTCAAACAATACAGCGAGCATAGTGCAGCTGCTTTGGTTTTTTTAATTGGTATGAGTCCACATTCCACTTTGTGCGAATTCTATGTTTTAACCACATTGTTAAAGTTTTCTATCACTGTCGTCAGCATCAACTTTTATGATGCCTGTTACAAATGACCATAAAAAACATCGTTAACTCAACTGGGATCATAGCAGTTAAACTGACATTTTTGTACAGTTTTTGCCATTGTTGAGTCCCAACTGCCAGTTAAAACGATGTTTTAAAACGGGCATTTTTCCAATGTTGGGCATATGGTTAGATCAACTCTTTCTTTTCTCTGCATTCTTGCATCATCAGGCTCGAATGAAGCACCACAAAGTTCTTGACAGAATAGTTCCGTCTTTCCACATGTTCACAATCATTGGCACATCAAGCTTGGCACAATCACAGTCTTCGCACCAAAATGTTACTGTCATCAACTGGCTTGAATTTGGTAGTTCACCAAAATCCTAACCCGTCGTAAATTGGGCTGGGTTAACTCCGGATTTGGTACTCTAGCTCATTGTACCAGACATTGAGTGGTAGTGCTGCATGATACTGGTAAAAGTGGCAGCTCTAGCTAGTCGGAGGCCGACAACCGAACCCCTCTGTTGTGCCTGTTTCTTGCCTTGTAATCCCACTTTCCCCGAAAACAAAAAATTGAATTATGTCGCACCAAGTCGTCCAAAAGCAACACACAAGCCTCATTCCCCATAAGTCTAAATGCTACAACAATAATTGATGCCACACTGTAAGAATTTTATTCACCATACACAGACTTCCTTTCTCTAGCCATTCTGGCTAACCCAACCTCTTATAGATACATGTTTTGTCGCAGGATTATATAAGAAGACCATAACCCCTATTTACAACAATGCGCTGGATGCTCATAAGGCCGCAGTTCTTCCCCTTTTCTTTCCATGCAAATCATGGGCATGGTCACTGGCAGATTTTGCTGGCTAAGGAACGCTGAGTTTTCGGAGACTGAAGAGAATACATTGGCAAAGATGGTGACAAGATGCCCTTTCACAGCTCGGAGTGGCAGAAACATCACACGAAGCAATCCTATTAGCCTGCCATCAAAAGCATATTGTGTGTCATTAGCAGATGACAATTGTATCTTTATGTAGCGTACAGACCTATATTTCTTGATTTGAGATTTTGTTTGGTCGCGCCAAGTAACAACAAGCAAGAAACCAGGCACAATGGTATGTTCTGCGCTCCTACCAGAGCAGCACTTTTACTAGCTACCATGCGATAGCCAACAACGCGATGATTAGTACCATGCATATCAACTCATATTTGCGGCAACCCCAATACTACAGGTGGGATTTAGTGGATGACAAATTCCAACAGTGATGGACATTTGCCTCCTGCTCAATGCAATAAAATTTATTTCGTGAGTGACTGTGCCAAGTATGATGTGTGCTAACAATTAGTGAAAGTATAATGGTCTGAACTTTAAGCCGAAACTTACATGGATCTCCATTGATCGGATGATTCAAGAAAGTGGGGACCTAACCAATGATCCCCGGGCCCATCCTGGAGATGAGGAGACGACAACGTATTTATAACCTTAACAATAACATGAAGTGGATTGAATGTGAGCTGCTCATGATAATCCAGATGTGGGGCTCATACCAATTAACAGCTCCTAAGTGAACTTTTAAAAAGTTTAAAATATCTCCATTTTGCTGTTTTGTTGGCACATTCTAGCCTATCAGGGTTCGTTCCCGAACGTCAGGTCGTAAATCTTGTGCATACTCAGTCATGCCTGAGTGGCAAAAACCAATTTGTCCAATTACTACGTATAACTATATGAAAGTCTGTTTATGTAGGGACATACGCATAAGTTTAGTATACACTTAGGGTTTCGCACGAGTTTTGGGGACGGGCCCGGTCTTTTCTATAGAACTTGTGCAAAGTGATTATAAATAGTGAGCTTGTTCGATAAATCAATTTGTGGAATTATACCGAAATAGATACTCCCACACCAGTTCTCATAAAACCCATGGAATACCCTACAGGAAGCTTTAATGTACTCATACAAAAGAACTGCTCTACAGTTCACAGTGGTGTGATTAGGGTTTGTTCTCTGTAAATTGTGACAAGTGTTTTTTTGTTATCGTGTTTTAGGCCCTAGACTTAGCAAGGGGTGTGTTACACCGTGTTATTTAATAATTTCGTGTAATTATACCGACGGGTAATGTAATAAAGTTTTTGACTGTTATGTAATAAACCCTAACCGGAATAAAAATTGACGCGTAATGTAATACAAAAATTGACGTCATAATGTAATAAAAATTTCGTGTAATGTAATAAACAATGACGCGTCATGTAAAAAAATTTAACCGCGTTATATAATAACAGATATAAAAAACATTTTGGGTATGTATTAGTTTGACTTCAGGCCTAGTACTCTCCTGGATGTTTTGCCGACTTTATGTGTTGGGTGTGGACAGGGTCTAGTTTGTTGTGCATTAAGGTTGTGGGGTGTGTGTGTGCGCGTGTGTATGCGTCCGTCGGTTCGTCCGTTTGTCTGCCATATCAGTATTGATTCGAACTTAATTCTTGCCCTAATCTTGGTGATGTCTTCGGCTCGTAACTTAGGTCCATTTGGTTCTCTAAGTAATCAACCGCCCCTGAGTCCCGTTGGGGTGCCTTCATTCTTATCAACCTTATCAACGTTTGATTTTTAGAATGTTCACTAAGGGATGACTGTGTCTGGATGACCCCCCCACCCCCCCGGCCCCACCCCTGTGTTTGGTGATGGGAAAGGGACAAACCGGTACCACATAACTAGCCTGCAATCGTATTGGCGTAAAACTGGCGAAGTGATCTTTCCCCCCGTCTTGCCTTGGCTTAGCTAAGGTTCGAAAACATATTGCACGATGTCTTAACCTATCATATAAATATTACTGGCCACTGTGTTTTCCTTCCTTGTCTGCAATGGTTGGGGAAGGGCATGGCCGCCCTAGAGATGTACCCCCTGTATTATGTTTTAAGTCTTAGCAGTGACGTAGCCACCCGTTGGGGGGGCAGGGGGAAAGTGGCTCGGAATAGGGCCGCTCAGAAGCTAGCCCCCTCCCGCCAGGCCCCCCAATTGACCTGACCGTTTGTACAGTGCTATGGAGAGACCCCAATTCACCCCTCAGAAAAATTCCTCGGGGCCTTCTGACCCCCCCCCCCCCATATTGCAAATTCTCTGGGTTACGCCACTGGGTTTGCTATTCTGAATATGCAACAAAATTGGCTATTCCGAGTATTAAACAGGTCCACTAGTCCGAATTTTATTACATCGAGCATTTCTTACATTACCTAACCCGTTTTAATTACATTACACGGCAGAAATTATTCATTACGCGTTGGCATTACATGACACGAAAAAAACATAACACATTATATTTCGCGTAACGAAGTGACGCGTAATGTAACAAAGTACGCGTTATGTATACTTTTGCGTGTTGTGTAATAAAACCGTTTAACAACGCTCAAATAATAAAAAATTGCCCGCGTAATGTATAAAAATTATACATATGCGGTAATTGTTATACATTACCCGTTTATATTTACATTACACGGCAATAATTTATTACATTCGCGCGTCGATTGTTACATTACACGAAATACAAACACAATGATTATTTCGCGTTACAAAGTGACGCGTAATGAAATAAAATATTATACGTACCCGTTTTTATTACAATTGCACGGGCAGAATTATTACCTTACGCGTCGGTTATTACATTAAACAAAAAATAACATAACCCAATATATTTCGCGTAAGTAATAAACCCCAAATAACAATTACCGCGTATATTAATAAAATATTCGTTACCATTACGCGCATTTTATTCATTACCAGTTTATTAAGTGGTATTTTCCATTAACGTGTGGCAGAATTAAATACATTCCGCCGTCGATTACTAATTACACGAAAAAACATAACACAATCTATTTCGCCTAAAATGACGCGTAAATGTAATCAATTTTGCCGTGTTTATGAAAAAAAGGTAATGTAATAAAAAATTCCACAAAATGTAATTAAATATTAGTACTTACGCCAGTGATATGCGCATATACGGACGTGTTTTGTTACGCCGCTTTTATAGTTGATTCTAAATTCTCTTACTCTTACTTAAAAGTATTGCAACATGATTAATCACAAGAAGGTGTAACTGGGACTCGAACCAGCTGATCTTTCTATGTTCAGTCCCTTACATGAAAATAACCATTGCTTTCAACCATTGGAAGAAGGCGTTGTTTGTGTATACGTGAAGCCATACCTTATACTAGAACTGCTACTAACAATCAGGGCCGTAGCCAGGGGGTTGCGACGCACCCCCCCCCCCGCATGACAAAGGTCCGCAAAATCATGTATCATGCTGAAGGTCCGCTTTGTCATGTTGGGGTTTGCTGCTTGTCTAATCTAACGCTGTTGTTTAAGGGTTGTGCTGCAAGATATATGAATGAATAACCAGTACGCATTATTCTATATTATACTCTTTTGTTTTGTCAACTGCCGATGTCCATTTCCCTCCCCACCCCGCTCACCCCTCCCCCACCCCCCCCCCCCCCCTCCCCGCCCGGCTCTCAAATTGCAGCGACGGTAAAAAATTGTGGCAACCGGCGAGCGCAACTTGCCGAAGCCGAAATTTGCCCCTCGCGAAAGGTTCCCTTTTGCAAACCGCCCCACCCCCCCCAATAAATCTTAGCTACGCCTACTTACAATTATTTGATAGCAATCAATCGACCCTGGACTTGCCCGTGACTACGAGGTTATTTCGTGAGCTTGTTATGCTAAAACAAAATAACGCACTCAATTATGAAAATGGAATGGTGCAAGGCGGTGCTTGTCCGGGGCAATTCAGCGACAGAGGCTTGCAACCAATGGGGCATTGTCAAAAACAGGTGGTTTTCGGGTGCAAATTTGCTAAATAAAAAAAAATCTTTGGGTTGAATTTTGCAACATTTTGCGTCGGCAAAATTTTCCTAAATATATCTGTCCTTGGGTGACAGTGGTAAATTTTTCACAAAATATGGGATCTTTGGGTTACCGTTTTAAAAAATATGGGGTCTTTGGATGGACCCACAACTAGCTGAAAAAAAAAGTGTCTTAACAGCCTTATACGCGTCCGCCTCCAAATGGGTGTAGGCCCCCGGTCCCCCCACTGATGTATCCACATTGCATGCTTATTGTCTTCAAAAGTAGATAACATGATTCGTGTTCCTAATAAGCCAAAACATATTCTCATATCATGAAAACGTAATTCTAATTGACCCATTAATGAGAAGTCATTTATCATTTCCATTTTCGGCAATTTTGACGGTAATTTTCCTTTGTTTTGATATGGCCTACCAACAGGTCACATACGTGACCGTACACTAATATGTTGGAAAGGTCTGGGGCGAGACGTTCAGATTACATGATTCCCATGCACCCCCCTTACAACTAAATTCTAACCTGATTTTTAGGATATGTACATCTTCTTAAAGATTTGATGTCACCAAAATGCAAATGTGGCCAGTTGGACCGTTGGGAGGCCCCCTTGGATCTAAGAAGCATCATAATAAAGTGGTTTCGATTTAGATGAAAGGTATTTCAAAATGTTCGTCTCACATAGGAATCAGATTGTTTTACCGAATGTGGGTGCAATGTGATTGATCATGGAGAACCACAAATTCAAATATTGGACAATTAGCTCTCTCTTTTGAACCCTTTGCAAAAAATTGTTCAAATTAGTGTTGTTGTTTATGACCATCAAAACTTTCAGGTTTCTCCTCTGAATTATGGCAAATCATTGTGTTTCGAAAATGCATCACAATTTGCCCAGCCTGCTTTATAAGATCGTGTGATGTTTAAATCCGACTCTAAGAAGGACCAATTTACATTTTAGCACAAGCATTACCATTTCTTAGTGTTGTATTTTTGTGTGGCAGTACCTATACATTCTGCCCATAGGTTATATAGTAAAGGCGTACGTTTGCAATGATAAATTACTCTTACTTACTTCTTTTCAGCACATAAGGCTATTTTTTTTCTGATAATATATTTTATTTCATCATTTACATGTACCATAAGCATAAAAAATTTTTCTGGCAGCAGGGTTTGTGAATTTATTTATATATTTAAAAACACAGTCCCATTGTGTTGCTGTGAGGGGGAGGGGTAGGGACCTCAACTAATGATCTAATTTTAGTATTTTTTTAAAAGAAAGCTCATTAGAAAGTTTAAGGCAATTCCCAGAAACGGTTCCAAAAGCCTTGAACAGTGCGAAAAATCATCTAAAAACAAAGTCTGGGTATCATAAACCCCCATGCCCTTAGGTGTTATGACAAACACCATGATGTTTTTAAAGACATGCCAGAAAGAAGTCACACCTCTCCCATCCTTGACCGTCGGGTACAACTTCCTTAAGTTGTTCTTTAAACAGAGTGCTCTTATACCTACACCAAGTAGTAGCGATGCGAGACCCATGAATTGTGAGAATAACTTCCATACCAATATCGGGGCAGACGGACAACCAAAGACGTAAACACACGAGATCTTGCCAGCCCGTCTATTCATATACTATGCTGTTTACACTATCGGTCTACCTAAAAGGTGGTGGTGTGGGGGGTGGGGCTGTGATCTTCTTTACTGAACAACCGATTCCTATAAATTAAGCACCATAAGATAGCTTAGATTTTTTTACTTTCCTTGGTATTAAAATCATATCCAACAGCCCCATAATGACGTCACTCTGATGGCAACGATTTGAGGAGAGTATGAAAATACTGGTATTGTGTACATTGATATTTTCGCATTACTGACACAAAACATATAGCACTTAAACGATCTGATTATATAGCACTCAGTCATTCCCATCCAGGAGTGCACTGTTTTGGGGTGTATAAAATTAATAGGCCTGTTTTGATATTAGAGTGTATGGTGCGCATGGCTAACAGAGCGCATAGCTCTGTAGCCATGGCGCGTATGTTCAAGGGTAGTATGTTTGATATAGATTACTTTTGTCAGGGTAAGTTTCTGAGTTTGTTTACAATTCAATACAAAACCAAATGAAAAGTCACACTGAAATTCATCACCTGAAATTCTGGATGTAAACCAAGTTGAGGTGTCAAATTCGAACCCAATGTTATTGCATGCAGGTTAAATGTGTTCAAATTCATTCGTGACATACACTGCGACTATTACTGTTTCATGCTATCACTAAGGAGTCATATTTGCTTGATTTGGAATTTTGAACATGTTGAAAAACTTAAGATAATAGCTACCCTGAGGCTGGTAGTACGGCGTCATTGAAAAGTCCCACACTATGACTTGAACTGCATTGAAATATATATATTTATTAATCTTTCCCGGCAGATAGGCCAGCGCCACATAGTGGTGAATTGAAAAAAAAACCCATGTGCGATTGGCCGATTCCCGCCGGCGACCTCTTATTACATGCCGACGCTCTAACCGCTGAGCTATCAAGACGTTCGGTAGAAGAGCGGATAGATATCATCATAGGTGTTAGGTTCGAAAGGTGTCTTTACTGAACTACCCTTCAAAAGTGCTTGAAACTAGTTCTTTATTACAGTTAGTCTCACATCTTGATCGATTAACGCTGTGACACGGAGATACAGAAAGGCTTGCGCTTTGTCGTATTGTAGTTTTAAACGGTAACGAGATAAAAAGTTTGGTGCCACGTGTCAGGTACAGGTTACGTGTCAGGTATCAGGTCTCAGTTTGCTCTTCGCGGGCGACCGATTATATAATCCGACTGTTAAATCAGTCTGTACAATGGCCCTCTTCCAGAGTGCTATTATTTTTTACAAAAGACACGGTTTATTTTGTCTAAACAGTACAAAATTTACCTTTTCCCTACTGATACAAAAACCGACGTACGTGACGATAATCGGTTATTTTTTTCCAATGTAGGATACGTACGTCATTTTACCTGAATGGGTCCCCCGGCGCAAAATAATTAACCAATCATGCCGTGAGTCATCAAATCTTTATTTTTTTTTCCAAAATTGGCTGTTATTCCATAATAAAATCCTTCTTAAGATTCAACACGTATATTGTTCTTTAAATAATTATATTCATTGTCCCCGCATGAATGTTGAAAAAGATGGTCCATAGTCACAAACTGAAAAACAAGTCAGCCGGCTAAATAAACCTACCGTGACTGTAATGAGCAGACTTGATCCCCGGTTTTAGTTAATAGCAGGCCTTACAGCCACTTGCGCGCTGCTGCGGGGGTATCGTTCAAGTTCAGAAAAAACCCTTATGAAAATCGGACCTGCTCCTAACTTTGTTGGTGAAAAAAGGATTACATTTCTCCCCTACACTGTGTGTCTAGGGAATGTTACAGTGTTGCTGAGCTACAAGAACTTATTGTCATTTGAACATAATGTTAGGCAGTTATGTACTCATTTCGAAACGAGGAGGACCATAGTTATCCATTGGTACCAAATCACTGCCTGTGATATTCCTGTATCGTAACTAGATTTTTGATAGCTTCTAAGAGAAAAAAATCCCGAAGGGGGGGGGGGGGGGGTTTCCACCCCCCTCTCTCCATCACTTGGGATCATCCGGTGCCAATGAGGTACTTACCTCATACCCCTGTGATGTTAGTTTTTGCATGATAAAGGAGCGAAAATGCCAATGGAATATACAAGTGGACCTAGGAACGGTGGTTTTTTTTATCAAGGCGGACATTGTTTAAGTAAGTGAGAGGGTCGCATGTGGACCCGTCTTTTTTTGTTTTTTCGTGGGCTAAATTTATTTTTAACGCAAAATTTTATATGCAATTTTGCCTAATATCGGGCGCATATTTTTGGTGAAAAAAATATCGCCATGGATTTTTTGCTAATTAGCATAAAAGCCTATGCTTTTAACTATTCACAACTGGTTTTTGGCCTCTATATGTTGTCCTATTATGGGCCTTTTTTTTTTTTCAATTTTCGGAGGGGAAAATTTGTGAGTGTTATGAATGCCGTCCGTTTGTGGGCGGCCCCATTTCACTCGGTTACAATTTCGAATTTATTTTTTTCCAGTTATTTTGTTGGTTGTGTTTATTACCCCACCAATAACAGAGTTTTGAAGAAAAAAATCCACCTGCAAAGTGTTTTCAGAGGGGGTTCGAAGGGTACCAATGACCCAATTCCAACCCATAAACCAACGGGAGTGCACACGACCATTATTACACTAAAAGTGTTAAACAAAGTTCAATACAACCAGAGTACACTACCGGGGTGCGGTAGGATAAAGGTATCCGGAAAGTGCCCCTGAAAGGTTTGTGTTTTCGTGCGCACGTGGAGTACATGCGGGATTCGCCGGTGGGTGAATAGAAGTTAATTTCCTTGAAAAATTATGTGAAATTGGAACGTTATTATTGTCATGTTATGAATAACGCGTTAATTTTTAATACATTACGCGCTTCAAATTTTTTTATTACATTACCACGAAAATTTTATTACATACGCGTCAATGTTTTTTTATCACATTACGCGTCAATTTTTATTACATTACGCGATTTTATTACATAACACGTCAAAATGTATTACATAAACGCGGCGGTTATTACATTACACGAAAATTTATTACATACACGGTTGTTAACAGGGTGACACCCCGTAAACTTTCCTCCGGTGCGGCCCAAAATAGCATTCGCAAAATGCTTCAGTAATTGTTTTCTCGTTCTTTTACATAGGAAAACCCATTAAGTCAATGAGTGTTTGGTGTGTGTGGGGGGGAGGGGTGGGAGGGGTGGGGGTTTGCAACCCAAGGATAGTTTATGGCTACACTTTGATTAAAAAATATTCTTTTTAGTATACTCTACAACTTCATGGTCATGTGCAATGTTCAGTGCCACTCTTCAAGCTTGAAAAACCGCATGAAAATCCAATATTCCTACCTTATAGTGCCCAAAATTGGATTTTTGACTAGTTTGTAGAATATAAACAAATTTTGCAGGCTTGCATAGTTTTAGTACACTACTGTGATGCCATATAGCGGTGGTTCAACTTATTTGGTATCAATGGAAAGAAGAGGACACCAAAATCATAAGCATGGGGTGCAAAAAATCTTGGTAAGATAGGGATAACAAAATCATAATTACTGCCATTTTGAAATACAATTATACAAGATGGCTTGAAAGAATCATTTACTCTTATCAATCTTTAAAACATCTTATTACATCTTGACTATTTAGAAAAATGGAGATTGTGTCACCATAATTAAATTTTTATTAAACTCACTACTAAAATGACTGCTGAAACTGTACAATAAACATGTAATTGGCGGCCATTTTGAAAAACAAAATGGCTGCCATCCTTAATGTTCCTCTTCCATCTAGCTGTATCCGTTCCACAGAGATTGTCGTGTTAACTGACGTTTTTGCAACCAAACTAAAACCACGTCCTAGCCCCATACACCACTCGGTGTATGTGGGATTGAAAATATACCAAAATTGTGGCCGCCATTTGGAAACCCCAAGATGGCCGCCCGCTGCCACCCCCCGGGGAATTCTCCATCAACACTTTTCTTGTTCTCTTGGGACTTTTAAGGTAATCTAATAGGGTGGTGATGCTTTATCATTGAAATCCCACGGGATTCCACAGTCCCCTTGACTATTAGTGGAAGTATCTACAACGCAATGCCTCATACGGGTGGCATAAACAAACTACTGCACTTTGGCCATCCTATATCTTAGGACCCCTTTTAGTTCTGTGGTCTAATATGTGAACCTATACGTGTACGTGTGTACAACCAAGAATGCATTAGGCCTTAACTTGCTTTTACCATTGAAAGACTTATGCATTCGAAGGGTGTGAAAAATCGCGGCAAAATAGTAACTTCGATAGCCCTCGCCCTTGACGCTTTGTACTCGTGCATCAGGCTGAAATTATGACCATCTTTCATCCAATATTATTTCGATTTCCTCCGACAATGTTTCCAAAGAAGGGTAGGTTAGGATTTTGGGGACTTCACACTGGACAGGGCCATTGTCCTAAGTACATTTTTTAATTTAAACTTTACATGGGTTCTTTTTTGGGGGTGGTGAAATTGAGAGGAAAACATCAACATAAATGGAGAAAGTGGGTGGTCTTGCGGTTAACAAGCTTACCTCTAGAACAAAGGCGTTCCTCGGATCCAATCTCAGTGGGACCACTTGCTGGATTTAATTGAGAACCTCAATTGGGATTTAATTTTGTATTACCAGATATTGATTAAAACCTGAATACCACTCTCTCCATGGTTCATTTGATGAAATGGGCAAAGGAACCATGACAGCTGGCACTGTCTTCCCATTCGGCATGTTTGTACTAGTGTGTTTGTGTAATTTTGCATATGGCGCTGTTTAAGCTGTTGCCTCTAAGTTGCATTGTCTCTGTCTAGTAATTAGTAAAGGTACATTTCGTGATTTCAGCACTTCTGTTTTATTAATAGATCACTAGATATCCTTGAGAAAAGCTATTCTCAAAAATTGAGTGTGATACCGATCTTGCGGTTTTGTGTTATGGGCATGCTGTTTCCCACGGTGTCATAGGCTACTGTGCTGTATTCTGGCCGTGTACGGACAGAAAGTACAAAATGCGGAATCTTCCAGTTTGCGACCGACTTTGCACGTAAGTTTGGGACACGTGAGATTACTAAGGTACGGTGTCAGATGATATAAAAATCTCAACATTTTTAGGAATCGGGGGCGACGAGGCTGAGGATCACGCAAATGCCCTTAAGTAGTACGTCTCTAGCATTTGGCCTACAGGCCACGATTTGAGATTAAATACACCTTGCTTACTTTTATTATTTTTTTATTTCTTTGTTCAATGTGAACAATATGATAAATGTGCTATTGTGACGATATTGAGTTTATGTTTATGGTTTCATGAGTATTGTTTATTTCTTTTTAAAAGAATATAATAAAATTCCTTTTTAATTTTTTCAGTTATACATGTACATGTATACACAGCACCAAAATGAAATTTACGCAAGATTCTTCATCAGATGAGTCTTCACAGTCAGTAGTAAAAAGCATAAGAAATGTATTGGAAATGCTTCTAGACTTCGTAGACAATGCAAACTCCCTGGGCCACAATCTCCTCGAATCATAGCGGTACCTTTCTGCACTGGACCTCAATTGTTTGATAAAATAGAAAACAGTCACAGTTATAAATATAATAATCGTACAATCACATTCATACCCGTTCTTTTAATACTAATATTTTATGCAAATACTTACATGTTTGGCATTGTTGTGTTGAAAGGACCTGGAGTAGATCACAGAAATAGATTTTGTGCATGCATTCGCCGTTTTCAACAGAAACGCATGTGTTATGGACAGGAGGGCTGTTTTCGAAAGAGTAAAAATAAAAATGAATGTATGCACGTTGGCTACAATGCCTTAATGGCTGAGCTCATTTTTATCTAACAAAAATTTTAGATGAGAGTTCAACACATATTTCCTATACGCAGCCATGAAAAATGAAGATTACTATTAGCGTCGAGGTTGGTCAATGTCAACATCATTAAACAGGTACAATAACACATTGCCACGATGGAATGCAACATACTAAATGGAATCAGAGCGATATTGCATAATTACCAGAATCTTGAAGCTGTTCAATAACAGTCAAACTGTCGTTCCTTTTTCCTGTGAGAACAAGGAATAAATGTATCATCATTATAGCATTATGTTAGTTACACATTATTAAAATATTGGTTTAATAGGCACACATTACTAGTATATTGGTTTAATACTTTTCATTTATTAAAATACCTAAACGCTGTTTCATACAAATGTATTGACTAGCTTCGTTATGAGAGACACAAGGCACATCATGCCAGTGGTTTGTTGAGTGCACGTTGGCTAAGTCAATGAGAACACAAGATTCTAGTCTACCACCATCTGGTTGGCGCTCTTTCCACTCCTTTGCACTGCAAAATATTTAACGCAGAAAATGTCACAGAATACAAAATTGAGAGTTAGAATTTGCACTAATTTTAGCACTTGGTGATTGCAAATTATCTAAATGTGTTCAAAATATTACAAGTTTATTCGTGTGCAATTTTGTGAATATAATCACGGTGTGAAAATGCATTTATTTTTTTTTTCAATTTTCTCAAACCCGTAGTTGAGTGAATGGAATGACCCATCTTTACCTCCAAGGTATCGATTGGTCCAGATTTGACTGGTCCATTTTTATCTCGTGATCATATTATTACTTTTTTTTCTCGAGGGTCTTTGGAATTGTTCTGTAAGTTGCCTTTTCTAATCGACTAAGGAACTAGGACTTTCAAAACAACAACATGCACGTGCTGTCAATAAGTGATTTGAAAAATCCCACCAATTGTAGGCCGTACTTTGAAGAGTAACAAAGGTTTTTCGATGTCACGCATTATATGAATGACAATACTACGAAAGCAAGCAACCTTTTGTTAAATGGCACGCATGAATGAAATCGACCCTATGTGCTATCAACATTCCGATGTCGACGAATTGACCTATATTATTGCTGACGTCAAAAACCTTGGGTAAAAATGGATAACATGGTAATGTTGATTAACCTCGTTGGTGTAATCCAATCGGTTATAACTAAGTGGTCTTCCATCGACCCATCTATGCAACCATCGTCGTTCTGAAGGCGTAAACCTTTGAATGCAAACAGAAACATATACAATCACAGTAACTGCTCATTAGTTTAATTACATTGCTCAAATTTAAGGTAAACTTAATATATTTACCTATGTATGTTCTCAATGGTAGACTGACGTATCGTTCGAGATTGCCAACAATCAGAAAGTGAATGAATTCCATGTCTTCATTGTCTCGAATACTGGCCAGGTGGGCTCCAGCTTCAGAACATCTTTCTTCTGCGTCTACCCAATTGATATATTTTTTGGAATCATTACAACGTAGCAATTATCTTTGAAAAAGCTCCAGTTCCCGGGACACATATATTCTGGAGAGAAATTGTAAATCACAATTTTACATTCCACAGAATACATTGTGAACAGATGACGTTAAGAACCTTCACTCATATAACGTACAGCTGTTCAAAAGTTTCTTACCATGACAAAATGTCATATGATTTTCTTAAAATTCTAGTTTTACACAACACTCTTGGAGAAGACTGGACAATAGAGGGCGCTATAACATAAACATTATTATAGGCTTATATTATGCAAGATTATCGCAATGGGTTTTCCTGAATTGTACAGGAGTAATAGTTTTCGCATGTTCCTATTTATATCAATTCTCAAAATATCTGTCGCCACTGCTTAAAATTGTTTTAAAATAAAACATTAAAGCTCAAATTTATTGTAAAGATAAAAATATTATCGATATCAGATATTTTCTTCTAAATGCCACCTATTCTAATGGATAATATATTACATGATGTGATAACTTCCCACTTTATAAATGTACCTGGGTTCGTTGGTACATCAAGATTTGTTTCACGTTACTTTGGATATATTGTGCAAGGAACCCAGTCCCGGATTCCTCTGCACCAGAATTGAGTGCAACAAACAGATGATTAAATGCACTGGTGAGTGTAGCAGGTGGACGGCGATAGTTGCAGAAGTAGCCAATAGCCATACCATCAGCCTCAAACTCTCCATTAAAGAGAGCTACCGAACTTGAAGAACAGTCGCCCAAAGAAGGAATGTCAAACTCTACGAAGAACAGTAATATGAAGGTCCCCGGATCCGTAGTTATTTTCCATGTACAAGCGCTTCTTTGTGGATAAGAAATGGGAAAGTCAAGTGAAGCGAAATGGCCATTAGGATAGCTGCAGCTCCTGGTAAAATCACACGATGCAACATGGTCCATTTCGCATCTCTGAGTTTTCTAAATATCAGAAAGAGATATACAAAGGCTTCAAACCGCCATTTGAAAATTTGGAAAATTAAGATTATTTGGACTGCTGTGTGATGAGATATTTTGGAGGCTTAAATGTCGTGTAACATATTAAAAGGATATTTTCATTAAAATTAGTTAGATAGAACCATATCGTCTGGTGTATTACATAGTGAATCGGCCATTTAGCTTACCAAAATCTTCAAACATGCCAATTGCCGAACCTTGCAAGTACTTCATTAATTAATCATTTTAATTTAAAAATTTGGTAATTTTGGCGCATGTTACATAACAAATGCTTTGATGTATTACATGGATGGATGTTGAAATCCTCTGTCATAACAGTGTATACGTGATTTCACAACCGAGCTTTTAAATACTTTTCTTTGTAAAATATTCATTCTTGAAATTATGACTGATACAAGCAAAATATGAAATGCTTTAAAAATATTACCGTGTTAATAGAAATTGATTTATATTTAGGTCAACGACGGTTCAATCTCGGACAAATCACTAAACTCGTCATTAGGTAATAAACCCCAAAATTGAGCAGATTCGCGATGACGCACGTTGGTTTGACGGATATTCAGAAAACTCCGATGTTGTTTTCCATAAGGACGGATGCTGAATAATGCTTAGTTTGGTGAGTATAGGGAAAAATTCACATCCGTAACTATATATCATGAACATTTTTTTTTTTTAATCGCCTAGGTGAGTAATTTCTTGTGTGACGGATATGATGGTTAACTTTCCAATGTTATTTACACCCATTTAATTATTAAGTAAGAAATCATGAATTTGATCAAAATAAATTTCCAGTGTTATTTCGTTTCTTAATTGACATTTGATTGTTTGAATCATATGTTGGGATGTGTACGGAACCTCTGAGTTTGATTTCAAATACAATTTCTCAGAAACCAAAATTCGTATTTGGTTAATAAATCCGCACTATTCATACACCCGACGATATTAGATGTTATATTTTATTGTTGGCCCCGTAATGTAGTTTGGTACGCGCGCGCGAGCGTGTGTGACAACCAGGGAGATGTGTGTTTGTGGTGGGTGTGTGTGGTGTGTGGTTTGAATATTTGTGTGTATAAATTTGTTCAGTTTGTTCTATTTACATTTGTGTTTATTTATGCATACACACACAAATATCATTACGCACACGCTTGTTTATCATTACCTGCTGCACAACCAATGCATTCCACAAGTAACAAGGCCGATTAACCCATGAGGATTGGATGAATAAAAATGTGTAGATATGACTTCAGGATAAAGGGGAATTCCTCATAAGGGAGACACTATCGTTATGTGAAACAAAAATTGAAGTAAAAAAGAAAATACGTTGAAAAATAGTTTAGTGTATGCAACTGCCACTGTATTTTATGGTAACTGTCATGTAATGTTTGGTGGTAACCGCCCTACGTATTTCCAAACTGGACTCCGAATACAGGATTATTGTTGATTGCTAACAAACTTTTATTGAAATAGGATATAAAATGTTCTTATATCTTTGTATTCACAATGGCATATGTAAATAAAATAGGCGAAGCATTCCTCTACAAATTTTTTCCGCGGTTTTTTATTCCGTATTATGTTTACGTGCAAGTTGGGACCCTAAAATTTTACACCTGGATAACCTATCTTGATGTAATCGGTCTTTAAAATCTTTGCAGCTTACTGAATAGTCAAAGACCTACATTTTATAGCTAAGGAAAAGGGCGAGTAATAGCCTAGGAAAAGAGTGAGTTTTATAAACGCTTTACTTTAAATATTTCTGTACCCATTCTCAACTTATACCTTGCAGTCATTCAAGGACGACCCTCCATAGAAAACTACGCTGCTTGCTTCGTCAGTGAAAGAAATACAATACTCGGTTATCCACGCAAATTGATCGCCACATCCTTGTGTCACTACAGCGCGAATGGTGTGCACAGACTCCATCTGAACATTAAGCCACTGGTTCGAATCCGAGACAGCTGGGATCCAGCCTGTTCCTTGCTGGCCAACGTCTGGGACTATTCTCAGTCGGGCGGTTGCTGCTGAATGTACCTCGTCGTAGTCAGACGAGGACGTTACTTCAACGTGTGTAATTCCTCCAGATGCAATTCCGAGTGAATAATCACAATCTTTTAGGAAATACACTGTAAAAGGAACAAAAGAAAAATCATGGAATGTCATGCGAAATATTTTCAAGTTACATCCACACAAAATAGGCTCCTACTCCTTCATACTCACGATGCACTGGGGATTGCATAATACCCCATGAAAGCGTTTCAGGGGTTTCCAAGACAAGGAAAGTAAAAGTACTACAACGCTAACTCTCAAGTTTTTCTCTCAAGTGTTTCAAACTAGGAAATGACGCATTGCTTTACAAACAGGGTTTCCCAACCCTTTTGACGGAGACCCCGTTTCGCGGCCATGGTTCGAGAGCTAACAGGCTCGTCCCCACAACCCCAGATTTTACAGGAAGTGGTCAAATTATTTTCTACATGAAGAAAGCTACTTTATTTCTCATTTACCCTGTGAAATCTTAGGACTAAAGGATGTTTAGCTTGGATGTAACGGTTGGATTACAACGGTAAGAATAGAGCACCCGATTCAGTTGACTCTTCACGCAAAATTAGCTTCACGCTTTATTCCGTTGTCGTCTATGGAGGCCGGACTATGGCTCCGGGCGGACCATATCCCCTTTTACACCGGTAGTGGTCAAAATTTTGGCGTCTGCAGAAAGCCACTATTTTTCTCATTTACCCTATGAAATCATGAAATCATAAAAAAAAATTTTTTTTTTTTTTTTTTTTGGCTCGTCCCCACAACCCCAGATTTTACAGGAAGTGGTCAAATTATTTTCTACATGAAGAAAGCTACTTTATTTCTCATTTACCCTGTGAAATCTTAGGACTAAAGGATGTTTAGCTTGGATGTAATGAGTAAAATGTGCCCCCAATTTGGTCGACCAATATTAATTTTACAGAGTACTCTGTGGGGATTATAAAATAACCCGGAAAATAACGTTTTAAGCTCTCACATCAAAACCCATTGAAATATCGGCGCCAAACTTTACAGATGGGGTTTTGGTTGAAGACCATTCTATAAAGATGACAAGTGTATGTACTTAAATTGGTTGCACTACCTTGCGTACCGTGGTTATAAAGACGAATAAATGAAAGATAAAAAAATACAAAACAGATAATTCATCAAATACTTTCTCTTTACTTACCGCTGTCTTTGCATCCTATTAACTCCACTTTACATCCAATTTTTAAACGCTCGGAGGTCGATTTTGATGCTATGATAGGATGTACACGGAGATGAGTGGCTTTCAGTTGATAATAAAGGATCAAGGTCCTACGACAGGCATGCCTACTAGTAAAGATGGTTACATCTCTATCGTTGTCTATCGTATCTTTTATGGTCCGAAAAATTGTCCACACTGAAACAACCAACAAACATTGATTATACAAGGTATAGCGCTCAATGGCGTTGATCAATTACAAAGGCTACAATTCCATCATGAATTGAAATGTCTCGGAATCCTGTTTCAATTTTGAAAGTACATAGAAAAAAACTCCGAGAACATCAAGAGGATAATAATCATAGTTATCTATGCTACGTGAAAATCATCTCTTTCCACTAGCTCCTCACGCCCTTTTAATTTAAGCCTATACACGTTTTACGGTAGGACGGGAAAGGAAGGAACTTGAACCTTTAATACTGAATTAATTATAACTTTAACCAGGAAGAGTGTCCTTTGAGTTCTTTTCAATCAGAGGTTTAAAAAGTAGGTGTTTTCGTGTCATTGCAGTGAGTGCCTGGCAACGTAAGATACGCCACTAGTTTCTTGCACATGAGAGCAGACAAGGGCGTATACCAAACTCCGCCAAAGACTGATTAAGGTCGTAATTGTTGCCAGACTCTCTAGCTGATTGGTAGAGTTTTAAATTAACTACATTAGTTTATAGAGGTTTATAGAGATAGCCTACTATAGAAACTAACACGAAGACTCGTTCAAGCACTGAAGCGGATCAACTGACATATACCTCCGTTAAAATAGTGATCTTGTTTTGTTTTTAAGCCTCTTACCGTTGTCTTTTTGGCTAAAAATACACATAAGGTTTTGCCATATTAACCATTTTGACTGTACGTCAGATAGAACATCAACCCCAATCCATATCACGATCCCTGCTTAGGGTGTCGCGTCGATAACTAAGACCTGAAATCACCACTGCTGGTCAAAAGACCTGGATCCATGGGTCTGAGTCAGCGAGGCTTGGAATCCAGTAGCTCTCGTTTAAGAGACGGCCATATTGGGGCAGATGTTCAAGATCTAAATCGCTTGAGGCCGATATTTGACTGTCCGTTATCTGATTATTTGCCATTCCCAATGGCATGCTGCAACCTCCTGTGAGAAAATATTAAAGCAAAGACCAAACATACGAGTAAATTAAAAAGAAAGTTTGATACAAAGAGTACTGTTAACAATTAAGATCGGGAATTCCCGAATTTAAAAGAACAGTATTGAAAAAAAATCAAACGGACTAAATTTAGTCCTTATTGATATCACTTCAACTTATGATGGAAAATAATTTTGATGTTTATATTGTGTGACACTTGCAGGAGAAACTGATAGTGTTCATCATCTTGATTTGACTTCTGGGCATTGCAATCATTGCCAACATTCATTGTACATCTGGCATGTTTTTTGAAAAGGATGCAGGACTTTATTACCTCACATACCATTTTATTGTGTTAATCCACCTGGCACCATAAGATCAATATCATTAAAGCAGATGTGTATAATAAAATACTCACATGATTTTCAAATATGCCAAAAAGCCAGTACGCCCAGTCCAGTAGGTTAAATTGTACACACTTTACTACTAAATTTACACCAATACAAAGATTCTATAATCAAACGCCAACCCAGATCCGAATCGAATAGCCCGCCACCTGCTCCCATGCATACAGTTACATCTGGCGTTCATTCATACTTGTGTTGTCTATATATCGGTCACTTTCTGCTATAACTCCAAACAACCCACTGCAAATACAGCTGAAATGAATTTAACTTATCGCTGTAATGCAGTCCAGTATTTTGCAGTCGAGTGCAATGCAGCACTGTAAGCAACTGCACTGCAGATGCCATCATCTTTAGACTACCATATTTACAATTATGAATCATCCTATAGGGCGTATTGCCCGAGAGGTCAATAGGTCAACTTGGCCAGACCTATCCTCCAGAACAACCCAAGCATACAGAAAACATAAAAGAACCACCTGCAGAAATGTTCAGGTGAAACAGGTGCATACATTGTTTTATTCGCATGCTTGGATGATCTGGAGGGCAACAAAAGTCCATTCAACATAATTTACTTTCCGTGAAAGGAACCTATAGGGCCCTTGCATGGAAGGTAAATTATATTGAATGGACTTTTGTTTGCCCTCCAGATCATCCAAGGATGCAAAGAATACAATGCATGCACCTGGTTCACCTGAACATTTCAGTTATTTCTGCAGGTGATTCATTTGTATTCTATTCATGCTTGGGTTGTTCTGGAGGCAGGTCTGGCCAAGATAACCTATTGACCTGCCGTGCAAGCGCTGTGGATAAAACTAGAAAATGCCTTACCATGAATTGAATCTTGAATAATATCGGTTTCACCTGCAAAACAAGCAAACAATACGTGTTAATTATTTGTCGAATAAGATTGAATTACCTTTAGAGATTGTAATGATTCAAGGAAACCTATATATAGTGTGACGAATAACATTATCTAATGCTTCATGTATTCGATAATAACATTTCCGAAGAGCATTCACTTTCAGCAAACGTCAGCGTTCCTTATGAATTGCAAGATGTTTCAAAATACTTTTCAATAGACCTGCCAATTGTTTCTATCTCTCTGTCTGACACCCTTTTATATGTTTACCTAATCATGTTTTAAAATGGTATTAATGTTCTGTCCAAACAACATGAAAGGTAAAATACGTACCATAAAGAAGTAGCTGAATTTCTTCATTTCCTCCTTTAAGAATAAGTACGAGAAAAACAATCGTTATTTGAGTTAACCTGTTATTTATTCTACGTAAATTATATAAAACAATTGACATTATCATGAATGGAAACTGACTTACAAAGTATCAGTTTTGACTAGCACCCTGCAATTTGGTTTATAGGTCGGTCCCATCAGACAGACAATGATGAGGCGACCGGTTTTAATCCCACTTCAGCCAAATCTTCGTTGCTCTTTCATTCAATAATACAATTAACAAAACAAACCTTAAAGAGTGCAATTCTTAACAGTACATTGCAAACTAAGAATTACATTGTACTGATATCTGAACATGTACTGAATTGCAAAGCAATATATCTGCAGCAGCTTTTGTTGATAACTCATTTTTTAAATGGCCCTGATTAAGTACATGATTTTTATTTTATTTTCAGACTTCGGCATTCTCGGGAACTTTATTGTATGGGTAATCCTTACTTTTTTCTGTGGTTATTGCCTTGTTGTTATTTCATCTGTGAATGTGTGTTTGAACATCACATTCCAATGAATTTTCATTACATGTATTTTAAGATCAGAATCTAAAATATATTATACAGTGTGAGTCAAAAAGAATAGGACCGTGATTGATTATATTTTATCAAAAAACTAAAAAAGTTTTAGATATTCGAAACAAGCATGTTCTTCAGCACATTAGAAAAAAAAAAAGAATCACCGAAATTCGTCATTCCTAACCATTGTTATGCCTGTTCTGCCGAAGGAACCCATTTATCCAGCTATCCACGGAATGCTGATTGCTTTGAATATGTGTTAGTACCTGGGAAATGACTGATGAATTTCGGTGATTCTTTTTTTCTAATGAACGGAAGAACATGCTTGTTTCGAATATCTAAAACTTTTTTATCAAGCTCAATTAGTTTTTTGATAAAATATAATCAATCACGGTCCAATTCTTTTTGACTCACGTGTATCATGAATTGGATGTTTTACTTGTGTGTGATATACCGTGTGTCCCAAAAAACGCAACACTTGGTGGCAGGCGCCTTAAGTTTTGAACAAAAGCATGTGACTACTTATTCTTTGTTGTAAGGTAAGATGGGACTATTAGCTAATATTCCTGAAAAATTCATAAAGGTAAAGTCAATAGTTTTTAAGATATGATCCCAACAATCAAGTAACCCGCAGAACCCATTTTACAAAAATGAGGAGCTGGTTTTACCACAAGACTGGCAATGAAGAAAAGAATGGCAAATACAATATTGATTGCAATCAACAATTACTTGCCCAAATTTCTCGCAGAATAACTTCTACTGGGTGAAATGACTGCATTTACATAATTATTATCTAACTGATAATAATAAAACATTAATTTATTGGTGATAAAATGTTTCAAGAAGATGTAAAACTATAACTAAGTTTTATGACTCCACATTACATAAAATGATAAATACGTCGGGCTGCAACTTGCTTGTTACTGAAAATAATGTTACATTCTCAACTTTATGAAAGTAAAACCTATGTTTTCAACAAAACTCAATAACAATATCAGTATATTCATTCTGTCATTAAATTTTGGGTTAAGATAACTCTTTGTGTACCGTCACAAAATGATGATGAATGATTAGCGCTAATCCAATGCAGTCTTATTTGGACAATACAAATAGTTTGTTGATCATACATTCCTAATTCGATCTTTTAAGTGTGTTAAATGCATGGTTTCTTAGCTGTTATTACCTATGGAAACATTCATATCTTAATATTTGTTGCAGCACCTGTCTTTTAAAAAAAGGGGAAAATGGTGGTTGGACTAAGAGATTCATATTGGTGGTTCTAGGCGCAACACGTGCAGTGCCGTATTGTAGTTAATAGCGCCTCAATTTGGTTAAATGGGTCCTGCGGGTTACTTGAGTTCTGGGGTCATATCTTAAAAAATTTTGACTCTACCTTTATGAACTTTTCAGGGATATTAGCTAACAGTCCCATCTTACCATACAACAAAGAATAAGTAGTCAAATGCTTTTGTTCAAAACTTATGGCACCTGCCACCAAGTGTTGCGTTTTTTGGGACACACGGTAGTCCATTATGAAAGTCAAAGAATGACTATTGTCAATGAACAGATAGGCCAGTCAAAATAGATAACCATGGGCGTGGACCAACCTAACAACTGTATAACAAATTCTGTAGTCCGCCCATCTGGGAGGAAGGGAAAACCAGGTGTACATTCATAAGAAATTATACGATCACATAACTGTCTGTTTCCCGCATCATAAAACTGGCACATTTCTTAAACATATCTAAAATGTCACCAATCAATTTCTTTTTCCAATATCAGAGACCAATGGATATTTAGCCTTCAGCTAACCTTGAGCTAAAGATATTACAATGGCCCGGGTATGTAGGGCATTGTTATAGCCAGGTGTTACCACCTCCACGATTCGGGTTGAGTGACACATACCCGTCCTCTTTCATCACAATAACTAACCAGTGTAACATTATAATATAGGTCGTTTGACAACTAAATTTTTTCTTCTGAAAACGCGGTAAATTGAATAGAAATGAGTTACGCAATAAGTTTAAACGGATTTTGGTTCTGCACAAAGTTGTTAGGTCAAAGCTTGCCCGCAACATTCTCTCCTGCTGTTTGGTTCATGTTTCTTCCTTTCTAGAATGATGAAAATATGCCAAAGTTTAATTGAACACGCACTATAGAAGCCAATAGGTAATTTATCTGTTGAATGAGGTTAAGTTTTTGTCCTGACAAGTACTCAGTCTAATTGGAGAGCGTAACAGTTGAAATCTCTTCACTGCGCGACAATATAACAATGGTCCTGCACTCCCCAGATGAAAGGGGATTTGAAGTGTTTTTTCTACACCGCATACCGGCCGGTGATTGAATATCTTTAACTCCATTGTTTTTCTGAAGTCTATGGTATCCACTAAGTCACTGATATTGGGGAACTGAAATTGAAGTGACTTTTATATTTTTCTTTTTCAAGAAAATGTGCCAGTTTTTCGATTTGTGGGAACAGACGATTATATGATTTGAATAATTAAGTATGATTTACACTTGGTTTTCCCCCTACCCCCCCGATGGAGACACAAAACACAAGCATAGAAAGGACCATTTCCCATCGACTAAGATGAATGCTGCCTTAACCCAACACTAATTTGCAACAGAATCATTCCACATACTTGTATTGGGAATACCTTTAAAACCAACATATCACAAGTCTACTAAAATCAAAGGAATGGAACTATATTTTTAAAGGGGGTAAGTTTATACAGGGGTCAAATATGAAAATGTATCAAAAGCGTCCAAAAGTATGCCAACGTTTCGTTACTTTTCGCAGATTAAAAAAGGTAATGTTTGCCATAATCTGGGCCGTTGTGTCAATCGTTTGAGTCAAATATCTTTCAGGTCACAGTGGGGGTAACATTTTCGATTACCCTTTGTTATAAAAATCTTGTCAATTGGGGGTTCGTCTAATGGTACAGAACCCGAAATATACTGCTTGCACCATCTATAATATTCTTGCATAATTTGGAACCAAAATGACTGGGGCCTACAGGGTCTATGGAGGTCACTAGTCATAGCTCTGTAATTCTTATATAGAAAGTCAAACAAAGACTCTATTTTACATTTACTTCTCTAGTGGGACCAATTGAACAGTTTACAACCAGTCCTATCAAAATCGGACCATTCTATGAATTTACCCCAGGATGAACTTAAACTGTTATGAGCCTATTGTACTAAAATTATAACGCGTAGATAGGGCAAACTATACCTTTTTTAAACCTTAGGAGTAGCCCAATAAATTGGTACATCATTTAAATCAATTCGAACGATTTTATTTTTTTACCCTGTACAAACGTTGCCCCCTTATTTCTACATGTTCCACTAGGTTGATTTTGGTAGACTTTTAATATATTATTTTTGGACTATTTCAAAGTATATTAACACCAAAATTGTTTCTGTTGCAATTTTTGTGGGGTCAAATCATACAATTATTGGACTAAGTCAAAAATATGTTAATACAGTTGTAACATGAAGTGCTGAGGGTAGGTCTCTGTTTCTAAATATACTGGTCATAATTGAATGTTCGTAAATGCGTAGCATCTTTTGCCACTGTACAGATGGGGAGTCCAGTATAGAAACCAATAAAACTGATATGTATTATTTGTCGGCTTGCAGTGCCCAAAAAGCAATAGGCCTACTCTAAATTTAATTTCATATACATAATAACTTACTTACCAGTGACAGGCTTTTTGCATAAATAAGCAAGCCTGAAATCACACCTGTTATCATTCCATCGGCCATTATCAGCTGCTAGTATTTCGGCGCAGTGTTCACCTGGCGGAACATTGTTAGGCTGACCTGTTCTCCAATTGGTGTAATTCACCTGTGGTAAAGAATGGAACTAAAATAATTACAGGTGCACATTCACGGCTGATTTTAGCACGCGAAGACAACATGATAGAGGGCCGGTGTAAGATAGGTGATTTTAGTGGGGGACTGTAGTGAACAGATCTTATGTGAGTGTGCAAATCCGGATAAAATTGTTAATTTTGGTACACAAGTATTCTATACATTGATAGTAAAAAAATTGATGGAAGCACTGGCCACACCCCTTTTATGACCCCCAGCTTGGATTTCAAGGTTACACAGGGGTAAATTTTTAAAATGTTCCAATTGTGTTGAAAAGCACACTATGATGTCTGTCTGGTTACAAGGATTCCAAAAAGGTATAGTTTATACTACCTGTGACTTATAGTTTAGGAATTATGGGGTAAAAACTGTAAAAATGGTAAAAAAGTCAATTTTGGTTTGTACAGGGGTCGAAAATTAAAAGTTGCTCCAATTTTTGTAAAATGTGGTTCAAATTGTTGGTTTAGCTCATAGAATGAAATATAGGAATAGTTTTGACTATCTTACGTGTCTGGTTATTAACCAAAATGGCGAATAAAGTCAACAGCTATTGGCAGCTATTGGATTCTATTGACCTGTGACCTATTTTGTTGGATAACGTGAAAACTATGCATAACAGATAAGGCAAACTATTCCTTATTTCAATCCTTTAAGCTTGGGAGACAATTTGCACCACATATTAACTGAATCAAAGCAATTTTTAGCTTTTGACCCATGTACACAAAAATTTACTTTTTCACCATTTTTACATTTTTTTACCCCATAACTCCTGAACTATAACCCATAGATAGTGTAAACTATACCTTTTTGGAATCTTGTGACCAGACAAACACCATGGTGTGATTTTTAACACATTCAGAACATTTTAAATTTTTGACCCCTGTATAACCTTGAAACCCATGCTGGGGGCCATTAAGGGGGTTGCAAAGTGCTTCCATCAATTTTATGGATTATCAATGCCTAAAGTACTTGTGTGCAAAAATTCACAATTTTACCCGGAAGCGCACACTCTTATACTACAGTACCCTGCTATTTGCGCTTTTCTCAATAATACAGCTTGAACGCAGAAGTGACGCTCCTAAGGCGTCTTGTCCTCCGCCATGATTACCGCTTGAAATTAAGGAGTTTGATTACACGTTTGGAATTTTCTATCAAGAGTTCATAAATACGTGATAAAACCAATGGCAACGTCAAATTTGGGATTTCTTTGCCGCCACCGCTTGTAGCTTTCACAGAATATTTGGTCGCTAGAGGTCGATTACATTTGACAGTAATAAGTATGGTATAAGGGAATCTACAAAGTAGGGAATATGCCGTACTAGGCTTGAATGGCTGGTGATTTACTCTGCTGGTATTTTAAGATTTTGTTCGTAAATTATGCATATTTTGAAGCGTGGTGACACTATTTGGTGACCAATAGAATTTTAGCCCTGCACACCCATGCATATGGGGTACCGTAATTATATGAGTCGCAGGAGTATCATTATTAATACAATGTTTGTTTGGGTTATTTTCTGAAAAAATAGATGCAGAAAGACAAACCGGTAGACACACAGACAACGGATTCCACATGGTCCTCCCATCATGTATGACGGGGACAATTATCCGGAGGCAATTATCCGGGGACTTTCGCTCAGGGAAGGAACTGCACAGGCCCCGAGTTTGCGCAGTTGACCCGCTGAGCGAAAGCGAAGATCATGTATTGCATAGCTGCTACTTGTGATTTATGGTGGGTTATTGTACATCTACAATTAGCTATATAATACCCCTGGGTTTTCTTTCAAGTAGGTTTATACTGTTAAACTTTAAATTGTTTAATGGCGGGACTGGCGGTTGTTGTGCTTTTTAACCAGGATGGATATGTGATGTCTCCGACGAAGCAATCAGCCATGTACCTACCTCTGATCCATCCTTCCACTTCCAGTTGCCTTCTTCCTCTACATCGGTGAATCCAATCCAGTAGATGGAAACATCTTCATAAGCAAGGTCTGAAATTAAATTAACATTACATTAAATTTACATTAATAGCACCAAAATAAGCACATAGAATGCATGGGCACTTACCTCTCTCACTATACTTTTCCCAATATTTTATTCGCTGAATCTCTAAATGACTTTTCGTAATAAACGTTGAGGTGGCTTTAAATTAGAATTATGTATGTTTTCACATACGACAAGAAAAACGTGGATTGTTTAGACTCATTAAATCACGTAATTATATCCCTTACGTCCCTAGAGGAAATTGACTACCAACCTGACGATCACCGCAAAAAAGGGAGGTAGCGTTATTCACTGTAAATCACTGTAAAAATGTCGATTTTAAAAGAGAACAACAGTTGTTTGCAGCGTGAAATCGTAGTCAAAGTAAACCTAACGCAAAGAAGCGTAGTATATTTTCCCCCAACCGTAAGGTTTACTCAACTTTGATTAAGAAATGAGGGTTGTTGCTTTGTTAATCAACTTTAAAGCAATAAAGGCCGATTTCTGAAGAAATTTCACGAAACAATCCCTTGTCTGTTTTTGCTCTTAAATAGAGGCGTATTAACATTTTCATCAACTTTTAATTCAAGTTATAAAAAGACAAGAAAATTGCTAAAACGATTGACGAAAAATCGACTATGCGTGTAAAAACAAGCTAATTAAGATATAGACTGGGGATCCCCGATATTAATGATAAACATCCTTATTTCAAGAAAAGTTGATAATCTACAGCTATACCACTTTCAGTTCTTTAAACATGTTCAAAAGAAACCTAATGGAATCAAAATCTCAACATCGAAAACAATTCAGGGCATGTGATATAATGTGCCATTATTGGGTGTAGGTTAATTGAGTGGCGGGGTCGGAACTGAGGACCGGTCGGTAACTTTTTACCATGTCTATTCTTAACTTCCAAGCATGAACAAGTCTATGAATAACCTCTCAAGTGGATGGAGATCTGGTGGAGCAGTAAGAATTGGCTGGGGCGACTGTGACTCGCAGCACGAACCTATTTTTCTTTGTCCACATTAAAGCAATATTAGCAAATTTTTTTGAAGAGCGCCCCAATTTTTCAAACAATTTGAGATTTTTACACGGATGCATTGGTAACTGGCTAGTAAACTATACCTGTGAATGGTTAAGCTCGAAAGTGTCTGTCTCACAAACGAAGGAATTTTGTTATTAGAATAATTATTATCGGGATTCCGATAATAATTCAACGGCTGCTGGAAACGGTCTTCCAATGTGAAATAGCCGGGAAATAGGGCCATGTACGTATCTACGCTCATCCATTAGTTGTTTTATTGGTTCAGGCAAGTCAAGTTAGAGGTTATTTCTCGAGGTGGCACTATTTCATCATGGACGGTTATAAACGTAGCATTTCCAGTTCTGCCGTTAAGTCCAATCTTGGATCCCAATTCTAATTACAAAATCTCGTATTTATGATAAATACGCATTTTTTAGCATTCTCGTTCGCAGGTATAGTTTCCTAGACAATTACCAACGTAACTGTGGCAAAATATCAAAATTTTGAAAATTGGGGGCGCTCTTCAAAATATGTGCCATTAGGAATTGTTTAACTCGTCAGCATTGTATTATCTACTTACATGACAGGAAACGTGTCTCTTGAGAGTCAACTATGCTGGTCACAGATCCGCCTAGTTTCTCACATGAAGACTGGGCGTCCTCAAATGTCTTTTTCTCAGATTCAATAAAGTATAAGTGTCCTCTCCAGTAGTGCCAATTACTTGGACACCCCCCTAAAACACAAACAAAATAGTTTGATCATAATCAAGTGATAAATTATCTTGTCATGTTTCAAACGCAGTGGCCACAGTATAAACTAGAAACTAAAAGAGGGACTTGGTTTCGTTTTCTTTAGTGTTATACCCATACGCACACACACACACACACAAACGAAAACACACACAAAAAAAAACATACACACATACATACATACGCGCACACATTTTAATAAACGCAAAAAACAGACGCAACTAAATCAAGTTGCACAAAATATTAAACGTATGAAATGTTGATATAAATATTGAGAGGTCATTGTAGGGATACACTCATTATTGAAAAGTACTGAACATTTAAGTTAACTGTTTGCCAATCAACTTAAAGTGACAGGAGGAGATTTTTTTAGGATATGAATTTCTCTCAAATTTCACTGGATCGGTTGTAGACCACCTCCCGAAAACGTTTCGAAGGTTATATGGACAAACAGTGGCAAAGGAAAACCGACAAACCGTGTTTTGACCTTGCATGCTATCACTCGTTCCCCACAGAAAACCATGCTGTTGACTTTTTACTTCCCCCCTGAGGGCAAAGGGGGAAACGGCCCCTCCTCTGAAAACTTTTTGAGGGGCAGGAAAATCGGGAATGGGGAAATAAAACATTGATATTTATGTTAAAGCAGCCCTTTTCGGATTCTTTGACCTTCGACAGGGAAATTTTTGCTGTGATCGGGACATTTGTTCCTGGCCCGGGAAAAATTGCCCCCCGTCGAACCACCGGGCTGGCTACGCGCGCATGTATACGAAACACACGAAAGGCCACAGTGCAAGCTAAAAAAGCTTTCATGGTTCCTTTGACCATATCAAATGAATACGGAGCGAGTGGTATCCTTTTCAGGTGTTGGTTTTAATCAATATCTGTTATACAAATCTATAAAAAAAAACCTTCAACGGAAAAAAATACCAAGTTTTAAAAAGAGTACGAGCCGTAGAAAGTTAATAAATGTTAAGAGTGGCACCGAGTATAACTCAGTGCGCTGCCATTGGCAAACTGGTCCATTCTTCCATTCCTAATTTCTTTGTTGAGAAACGTTTGTGAATCATTAAGGAACCATAATCATAGCCAACTTGTTGATTTAATAAATCAACGGCATTTGTTCTTAAATTTATATGGCAGTTTGAGTTTGGAATTAGTTTTCCTATTTCTTGTGTAAAGGCGTCTTGTTCTGACCTGAATACTTTTCAAATTTATATTTCTTATTTGCGTTTGTTTTCTCTTCTTCCCTTGTGTCTTGTTGCTGGAGCTGTATTCATCCGGAATAAAGCCCAATCTCCTTGTAACATCATTGTCTTCCCAATGAAAATGGGTTTCGACGGATCTGCATTCGACTGTTCTATAGAAGGTCTGTTTGTTATGGGTTCTGTGATAGAGTCTACTCACGTATGTTTCTGGGTATTGTACCAGTCTTTCTGTGAGATACCCTTCAGGAAGAAGGGTACTAAAGACCATTGGAAGGTCTCTGGTTGTCTCACGTATGAAGAAGGGGTTGTTTTGAACCCGGTGTAGAAGTAATTATGTCCGGCGTACTCATAGTCCGGGAACACTGGTGAACAATAGGGCAATCGATTCAGTTGACTCTTCACACGTACCATCAGTTTCAAGCTTTATTCGTTGTCGTCTATGGCGCCCCGACTGTGGCTCCCGCCGGACTTATATTCTGCTTTCACACCGGCATTATGCAATTAGCGTCCCTCCTCTAGCATGAAAACTAAAATTATATTTAGGCTGTTTGGAGGTTGGATGGTGGGAAAACTGGTATTTTCTTTTGCATTGTAAAGAATGGGCCAGTTTTGCCAATGGGGCGACGCCTTGATAGACTTGGTGCTCCCTTAACATTTACTATAACGTTTATATGGCTCCGTACGTCTTTTTTAAAACTTTTTTTTGTTTCGGTTGAACGTTTTTTGGTAGGTTTCCTTTATTTCTAGTGAACATCAAATAGTTTGTGAACTGCCACCTTGGAACCACACTCAAGTATGGGACCCTGTTCAGCCACATCAAGGATGTCGCCAGAGCAACAATTAAAGCCAGGATCCTAACTGGTTGCTACACACTGCAGCAATATAAGGCAAATTAACCAAAACATTGTGAACCCAAAATGTCCACTATGTAAGGAAAGTGCAGAAACCAGAAAACATTTTTTCGCCATTGTAGGGACCAAACCCATGTGAAACGAGAATCCTTATCTCTCCAGACTTGAAGACGAAGAAACAGCAAATAGCATCTACCCAGGTTCATGGAAACAAATCTCATCTACAACCTAACCAATCTCCACTCAATCCATCCTGGATTCATAATAAATTTTTTCAAATGTATACAAAAGCAGTATGCACATGCGAACCCATACAAGAAGGTTGCTTATAGACGCATGTTGTGAGAATCTATGCTTCTTTGCATAAATAACCTTCCCCCCCCCCACCCTTGCTTATAATTTTCACATATGCATAATATGAACTGCATGTATGCTAATGTGACGATGAGTCCAATATATTGAACTCTATGCCAAATTATGACACTACACCAATGGGACTCTGCTCTATTCCAACTATGACACTGATTAATGACAAGTAATTTTTTGACACTCCAAACTATGTCGTGCCCAATTGTGGGACATGCCAACTTATTATGCTAAAAACCCTCAGATTGACAATCCGAGATCTTATCTCGCGTGCTGCTACAAGAGGAGGGAATCAACCAATTGATACAGTGCTATCATGTCACAGTCGTATTATCGCTTGATTCCGTAAGCTTATGAGGATTAAAATCAATCTTTCCCACATCTTGCCCTCGCTAGTATAAGGGATAAGAAGCATTCGATGGTAATGCAGGTATCACAGGTGGGAATCAACCCATGGCCTTTTTAAAATAACTTTATGTCAATATTATTTTAGATAAGGAAGAAACATTATAAGTCCAGGGTTGGAAATATCGTGTACAATACCTTAAGGAACGAACCCGTTCCACTGCGTACTGCTGTAAGGCCACGGTATGCAGTGTTTCATTGAGTCAGTTATAACAGGGTACCTGCTAAATTAGTATCTATATACAAGTAAAAACAGGTTCATGCTATTGTGAATTGGGCATTTGTCCCTTTTAGTGATATTACACTGGTATTTTACATTTTCAAAGAAAAGAATGAGTTACGGCTTTGCATTTAGGAAAAAGACGCATTTTACCAACAGGACAGGTGAAAATTCTAATTAAACCGCATGTTAATTTCTACGATAAGCTTATAAAATAAAGATGCATCACTTTGAATCCTTTAAACTGGCGAAAAGCGCATAAAAGACCCGGGAAAACCCCCAAACCAGGCTGAAAATAACTAAAAATACTAAATTTGGCAAGTAAAAAGTGCTGAATTCATGGTTTTTCCTTGAAAAATGGCATCTCTACAAAATATGAACATTATGTCTGAACAGGTAAAATTTACAAACCGAAGCAACGCATGAATTTCACAATACCATATTAGCCTTTTGGCATTAAAATTCGAATTCAATTTATATGAAATACCTGTAAAATCTTACGGGAGTGTACGCAACCCGATCTAACCAGAGGACATATTTTTGTTAGAGAACATATTTGATATATACTTATATGTAAACAGAAATCACGTCTACACATGACTCACTACATTTTGTGCATGGAATGTGTGAACTATATGAACTGTGTCCCTGTTACGAGGTTATTTACGATGATATTAAATGAAAATCTCAATAAAAAATCCATACTTTCAGTACTTTAATTTCTACTTTATATCATGAAATTAATCATCTCAACTAAAAAGAATGATAGCACCAACCGAGACTTACTATATATAACAACATTAATTAATCGAACCGACTGAACACCCAAAATAAAAATCATAATTTCCTTATCTTGACCAGTTGGCCATCAAAGGTAGCTTAGAATATTCGGGCGAATTGTATTCCCTTGAAACATTCCCGAGAAGTTTCAACGAAATTTAGATGTTGTATTATGAAAGTTTTCATATAGGGGCTCTGACAATGCAATGAATTACATTGCAGATTTGTGTGCTTGTACGGCCGCTTACACTTTTGTCCAGGAGCACTAGTTTATTGCTCGTTTTCCTTGATAATTTTACCTAGTTTGTCTCTGGTATGAAAGAAATGAAGCAGCTTCTCATACAATAGACGGCAGGAATTTTCCCTGTGATATTAATTTTTCGGTTCAAATTGGAGAAAATCACCGGATTATTTTAATAATTGTTGTCTCATTTTCCGTCCTAGGAAAATATATATTTTTACGAAATACTTCAAAGACAAAATAATTGTTATGAATATTCATTGTAAAATCGAAACTGACAACCTTGGTGTTTCCTGAAAATAACTGAATACTAACAATTACATATACTTCCATATCAGTTTCAATGGTCAGGGTGACCGTTGGCCTACAAATTAAAGAGAATGATCATCAGAACTGAATACTAGCATAATTTTAATATTGCCGAAAGAGTGGGCCCAGTGCGGAGACTCGAACTGACAACAACCGCTAACCAAAAAAGTAAAATCAATGACGCCCTATCGCTTAGACCTCTGCGCCACGGAGTAATCTTTTAACCTGTAACCAAAGACGCGAAGTGTTCATTAGTGATGTTTGATCAAAATAATTCGTTAAACATCATTTTCTTTGTAGAAGTCCTTATTTTCAATGTTAGCATACGAGGCACATCATGAGGATAAAAAGAAACATGTACTAAATTTGTCATATTAATTTCGTATAAAGGCTGTAGGTCTGGTTGTACCGGGTTTTTTTTAAGTTTCACATTTTGTCACTAATAATCGCTATACATGACCGTTTGAAAGCATTTTAACTCTGTCCGTTTCCGTTGTCTCAATTCATATCTTGCTCTGAATGTACCAATATACTTCTGAGGTTTGAAATACATGCTGAGCTATTGTATTACGAGTAGTTAGCGGTCGTTAACGATACTCCCACCTAGTGGTTTTGCTCAAACACGCGCGTCAAATAAAGGAAGTTTGTTTATGAGAATATACTCACGGTGTGTGTCGTTTGTTTGTTTTTTTTTTATTTTAACACTTGTGGACACCACTACCGGGTATCTTAATAAGGATTGGAATGTTTGAACTATAGATGAATTATTAACTTCCATTCCATAAACTTCAATGGCCAAGGTGCCGTAAGTAAAGAAAAGAAAGAAAAATGATCTTACTCTCGTGTAATTTCAATGGTGCTAAAAGTCGTGGGCTACCGCAGACTCGAACCGACAGCAAGACACTATCCAAAAGTAAAATCAATAACCGCTCGGGTCACGAAGGAAGCTATAAGACATGTAACGCAAGGTTGGATATGATAGTGATGGTTTTTTAAACTCATTTTCTTTTGCACGAGTGAATTATCTTCAATAGTATAACTAAACGGCACATCAGAGGATAACTAGAAGGTAGAAATTATGTATAGTTGGCTATTATCCATTTCGTAATAAAGGATGTCGGTCTGTGATGAGGACCCACTTGTAAGAGTTTCGCAATTCCATCTAAAATTATAAGTGACGGTTTGAAAGTTACTTCTAATTCACCGTTTCCGTTTTCTTATTCATATGTTGCACATGAAATGTGACCAATATATTTGTGGGTTGAAATACATGCTCTGGTTGTGTATTGCGAAGCGGTTAAGTGATTATTGATGATATTGCCACCTAGTGCTATTTCTCATAAACGCGCGTCAAACAAAGGGAGTTTGTTTCTGTAATATACTCACGGTGTGTGTGTCGTTTGTATTCTTGGCTGTTTTAATGGGTGTTTTGGCTGTTTGGTGTTTTTTTAGTTGTTAGTTTTAAAACTTAGTGGACACCTACCGTGTGTATTCATTTAAATCCAAATTGATTTCTCGAATTAAATTCAGCAAGGAAATCACACTGAAATTAGAACCGAAGACCTTTGCTCTAGAGGTAAGCTTGCTAACGGCTAGACCACACCTTAAGCAATTAGGAGCGATTGTTTAGGTGGACTTAAACTATTTGCGTGGGGTTTATTCGGTTTCTACTGTTGTAAAGATGTTTAAAGGTAAATTTTCTCTAAAATCACTAACAGGTGTCATCAATTGAAGATATATAAGCAATAATTAAAAACGTTTGCAAACATTGTACTTTAAATCGATCGATCCATGCATACATACATACATACAAATCCATGCAGACAATATGACAATGTAAATCTAAGTATTCCACCTATAGCTATAGCTGGCGACCCACAAAAATATTTTCTTATTAAAGGTCCATGGCCCGATCGCTAATAGCCTCGTCCCCAGAAGCCACAGATTTTACCGGAAGTGGTCAACATTTTGGTATTAGAAGAAAGCTACTATTTTTCTCATTTACCCTGTGAAATCTTAGAGCCAAAGGATGTTTGGTTTGAAAGTTATGAGCGAAAATGTGCCCCATTTTGGTCGACCAATATTAATTTTACACAGTACTCTATGGGGCTTACAAATCACGTTTTTAGCTCTCGCATCAAAACGGATTGAAATATCGGCGTGAAACTTTACAGATGGGGTTTTGGGGTGAAGGCCATCTATCAAGATGAAAACTCCATATCCTTAAATCGGGCTATCCCCCTTTAAACTTTATAAAGTAGTATCAAGCAAAACAAGGACAGAACACCATTGTCTAGAATGTATGGTTTACGAGACAGGGAACGTAAACTCAAATCTCGAATTGTCTAAAATCACTTAACTGCAATATCGTTCATCATTTCCATATGGACATTTTTCTTGTCCATCACAAACATCTTCCAAGCTTATACAATGATCCTCGCTGCATTCAAAGGTCGAGTTTGAGCAGATTTCTGCATATTGCATAAAGAGAAATATCCAGATTTTCACCTATTCTTTATAAAAGGTAGCACGTAGTTTAAAGGAATATTCGTTGATTTGTGTGTGTGCGTGCGTGCCTGCGGATGTGTGTGTGTGTGTGTATGTATGAATGTGTGTGCGTGCGTACGCGAGTGTGTGTGCGTTTTCGCGCGAGTGTGTTGGTGTGGGTATGTGTGGGTGTGCGAGCGCGCGTGTGTGTGTGCGTGTATGGGTAAATGTGTGGGTGTAGGTAGGTGGGTATGTGTTGTTTTGTGTGTGTGTGTTTGTGCGTACGTGCGTGTGCGATAATTTAGACTGTATCGTGGTTTGATGTGGTAAAACAGTGTAAGGAAGGAATGTAGATTAAGGATTTTAAAATATTGTTATTGCCACTTATTTTAGAGCCCATAGGCTAGGGTGGTGTAATGCATACAGGAATCTTCAGGATCGGGAAATGTTATAACGTGTAATTACTCCAAAGATCACAAGCCCCGTTATTTTGCTACATATCCGGGGATGGGGTAAAGAAAATACTTGCATAATGTATAACGAAAATAAAAGATAGAATTCGTTTATTACCTGAAGTCTGAACACTAAGATGTAAATTGTTTGACGTCAACAAAATTAAAATATACCATGTTCGGAACTTTAGACCCATTTTACGTTGCTGTAAACAACCAAAATGAAAATAAACATAAATATTTAGATTTCAATAAGTTTGTGAAAATTAAAAATCAATGATGACTACATCCACTACTAATTCATATTATTTTTTTAGCCTGTGTATTAACATTTCAAGTGGCATGTGGTACAAAATTGAGATTGTTGATATTTTTAGCAGTTAACCCAACACCAGCATGATGGTACTTATAAACTGCAATATGACTTTGGCTAAATGGACACCTGTGCAGACAAGTTAACACAGGTATACTTGTGCGACTTTGTGCTACACAAGTAGCAAAATTAGCCCGTAAATTAGACATTCAAGTCATGACGGAATAAAGCAATACGTAAGAAATGGAGTCACACAAGTATACTTCAGTTAGCATGGAATGCCAGACTTTTCAAAGATGACAAACGGATTGCAGTCGACATGTTAATTCACGAGCCGGAAATTGATTTCTACCGAAATTTATTCCCTCGATGCAAATGGGAAATAGATACCCAGAATTTTCGTATAGTCACTTCTACATTTAGAAATAGGCCTACATATGCATGAAAAGTTATCCTTGTAGAAATGATGCAAGAGAACTGAATAAGTGTCTAAAGAAATCAATTAAATCCAGGAATTGTATAATTCTTATGCAAAAAAAAAAACTAATTAAGTGGCTAACAACACGCATGATTTTCACATTCAGTGCATCCGTCAACATCAATTTAAGTTTGACTGCAACAAAGTTGTAACCATATACACACACCTAATTATACCTATTTAGCTTAACAAGACTACAACAAATTTAGACTTTTACTTGAAGTTTGTTAAATTATGCGTATTGATCTGACATGTTTTTCACACTCTGTACGTACTGAGTGTAATGGAGAGTGTACGAAACTACATTTTTAGAAATGTAACTGCATTTGTTTTTTTGCAATTATTTTAAGAAACGGAGACACTATAGGCCCTATATGTATAACCCATCTTCAGACGTCTGCCATTTGACAATCAAAGCGCACGGTGAACATAAATTTCGGCTTTGCGGCATTTATCAAACACTCAGTTATAGCTATAATGTATATAAAGCTCATACTCATATGCAAAACCAATTCTAGCACACTCGGAAAAAAAACTTCCGTATGTCACGTACTACTTGTATAAAGGTAGATATAAATGAAATGAGACCTTGAATAAATGCGTGTGATATCTTGGATTTTAATCTGAGTATGCATTTTGACAGAAATCGGTGTGTTTGGAAATTACAAAATCAGGGATTCACTCTGCTCAGTCAGAACCTTTGGTCGCAATTTGCAAAAATTTGCAAAAAAAGAAATCTTGCGTTTCGTAAAAACAATGCTTTAATTTTTACTATAATCAAAGCGTTTTGCATGGAATTTCTTTGGGTTAAGAAACAATAACAGAAATAGAAAGTATACCAATTATGGAACTGTCACTATAAAATATTGTTAATTGTCACAATCTAAGAGCTTTTTAATCAATATTAATGAAAGAACATAGCTACAAAAAAAATTAAAAAAAACATTGCGCTTGATCTTGTATCGAAACCCAGCGCTTTGACAAACAATTTGACATAATATTAACACCAAAATGGCAAGGCCTCATTATAGCATAAATATTCTTAGTGCATTCAGTATTCAATAAAATTAAACAGTTAAATGTTCAGAGAATCACAGGAATTTTTTTTTTCTCATGTTACAAACTTACCTTATTAACAAAGTTTCCAATACCGAAAAATAAGCAAATGCCGAAAGCAGCTAAAGAATAGAAGTATTGTAATAGTTTATGTTATTCAATTTAGCGATGTAAGGTTTCCAAATCCAGCTTAAGCCAATATATACGTCCAGTCGCAGCGAGCGATTTGAGAGCATGCGTAACACTTTATCTTGGGTCAAAATCCGGTGTTGCGCAGGGCAATCGCTCGCTGCGTGTGTCACGTGTGCTTATGGCAAGGAGCAAATGCATGAGTGATCAAGTCTTCATTTTTCAAAATCGACGAATCGTGAGTTTCTGATGAACGGTTATTCGACTAATTGGCATGTTTTGTTTAACTATTGCAAATACCGGTTTGTCAATTTTTTTGTAACCCATGCCCACATTTATATCAATCAGGGTACTGCAGTTTATTGTGTGGAGAGATGGATGAATGTATGGCTATATTAACAACTGATGGATTGAATGTAATAATGAATAATGATTAATTAATTAATTAATTAATTCTTGAATGATGAATGAATGAAGGAATGAATTAATTAATGAATTAATTCATTCTTCATTCATCATCATTCATTCATTCTTAATGGGTAGTTGAAGATTTGATGCTTTTTTTCTGAAAAAAAATATATGAATGTTTTATAGTAGATTCAACCCATCGTGTCACCGAAGGAAAAGTTTTGGACAGCGTCCGTGTCGTGTGTTGGGAGAGGTACATAAATGTGGCCCATTCACCTGTTTCCTCCTCCTGAATGAACTATAAGAAATCGGGGCCTTTCAAGTTTTACATGGAAGTGCAAAAGACTTTTGTGTTCCTTTGTATCAACCAGTGAACTGAACACGGGCGTCAACAAAGTGGATAACATTCAACTCAGTACTCGCCTGTTACATTGAATCCATTGAAGCAATGGCGAGTCAAGCTTAGAATGTTTTTGTTGCGAGTTACTTTAACTACGTGACTTGATGATATCATTTAAGCACACGAATTGAGTTTTCTCTGCTATCGACTTTATTCTTCAGCTGTAATTTAATTTCCATCCACTGCAACATCACCGCATTCAAGTGTCCTACCTCGGAAAGTACTAGAGGTGACACGATGGTTGAATTTACTATAGTATTATATGGCCCGGCTGGACTGCTGGATGGTTTGTTTGGGTCGGTCAACTTGGTTGGTGGGATTGAGATTTGGATAGATAGCTATATGGACCAATAGATATGTAAAAAAATCCTTAGTAAACCGTTAAGAGAATATCGTTGCATAACATTTTTTACTTTAATAAAGTAGGAGGTCGAATGCTAGGTAAATAAGAAGTTACATCTTCATTGATCATATCCCTCGATAACAGTTTTAACCGGCTTCCCCATCGGGCCGGTCACGTCTAATTTCCTCTCCGCCGAACCCGGCTTTTTTGAATGATATTCACACCACACGGAGGATATAGCTGCCAAAACATCAGTATAGCCTTTGGAATATGATAACCTGCATATGAAACTCAAACCACGATACTAAGCGGACTGTGAAGTAATAACGAAAACTAAATCCAGGTAAACAAACGTAACAACCGCAATGGGGCGGAAGCACCAGGTGTACGTATCCAATGCCGAACTAAAAGCTTAATAATGTTGAGGGGGGCGGGGGGGGGGGAGAATGGAAAGCAATGTGAAAAAGGATTAGAACATTTACAGCAGATAGACACGCTGAATGATTCTGTTGAAATAACGAAACCAAAATAAAAGGTCTGGAAGAATCGATGTCACGCAGCGAGGCAAAAATAACTGATGCGATAGAGACAGTTGATAGCAACACAGAGGATCTAATCAATCAAGAGGGCCCTGTAAAAACATCAATAATTGCTGATCTAAAGAGGAATTTGATGCGAACTAATACTTAGGAGCTCCACGACCGCAAACTCAACCTGTTGCTGTATGGTGTGCCAGGTTCGACCAGGTATGAGTGCTATGAAGATGTCCGTGACCTATTATTTACAGACTTTAATATGCCAAGTGATGACGCAGAAAATGTCGTGTCTAAACGCACATTGTCGACCCTAGGCGGTGTTCGGGCCAAGGTCCGAACCACATATATGGTACATAGGGGCTACTCCTAACTACAGAGAAGAGAGGATTCTCAGAGACGAAACCTGCCATAAGCTTACACAGAGTTACCTGCGACAATGAAAAGAAAGCGGGGAATGCTGGCACTGGAAGCAAAAGCTGAGGAAGTTAATTTAACGTACAAGAATCAAATAGTTGGAGCAGATGCATTATGGAATACAGACCAAGAGAACAAAGATTTGGGGACTGGAAGAAGTATACAGGTAATCTGAAATTTTAGAAATCTCAATCAATCATGACTCTCAGTAGATTTAACGTTGAAAACAACCCTAACCTAGCACTTTTGTCATTTAACCTATGAAAATGTTCACGAATGTGACTTGAAAATATATATTTATATATATTTCCATGGCGGTTAGCATGAAAAATTAGTTACTATGATTATAACTAATCCAAACCAAGAGAACAGAGATTTGGGACTGGTAGAACTGAAAACGATTAGAAATGTCACTAATGATAACTAATTTGTAGATGTTAACATTGAAAACAATCTACAATCGTGCCAGTTAAACTTAGAAAATGTTTCTATTAATATAATAATAACACAGAAGTTTATGAATCTTTATGAATGTATATTGAATTGAAAAGAAAATATAGTTCCATGCGGTTAGCATGAATAAAATGGTTACTTACTCTGATTATATAATTTTCATCAAATTTACTTTTCGAAGACTTGGCATAATGTCATATTGGTTTCTTCACAAGCATTAATGTTATATTTTGTAGACCATTAAAGAAAGGTGCATGTTCCAATCGTCTTTAGGATCCCCTGATTTTTCTCAGAGGGGTACGAATTTTGATATCAAATAGTTTTTTCTCATTGTCGTCCAGGAGTTTGAGCTTCGGATCCTATTTCATTCTCAATAAAATAAGACCAACTCTACCGGTTTGATGTTGACGTGGTGGCACTGTTTTGAATGGTGCTTGCGGGTGGTCTTGTTCCTTCTTCTTCTGCCGTGAGAACCGCAATTTTGTTTTCCACGGGCTTATAGGGAGTGTGTGGTAGTGCCGGGCTCTCATGTCGGTGGGAAGCACGGTGAGATAAATCGTAACAAGCTCCTTTAAGTCAATTGATCTACCCTAACAAACACCTCGGGTGACAGTTTGATATTTGGGGTTCCTGGAGTACACTTATGTATCTATAACATTAATTACATGGCTTCTGGAGGCAACTTTTTGTTGTATGGACAAGCTATGGAACTCATATTGGAAGCCACAATCAGTTATTTTTTTTTCAAAATCAAAGGCCCTTTGTCTAGAAATTGCTATGTTAGGTTATATCAACCCTTGTTCACGGGTTCTTTGTGAGAAAAAGTACACTTAAGCATTTTAAGCGGGTCCTGAAGATGCCATTACGACTACTTTCTGCACCCTATAAAAAGGTCTTATAGAGGGGTCTTTGCTACAACAACGTGCAAAAATGCACTTAATGGAAAATAAGGGCACTGTTTGTTTACATTTTGAAAACAAATTGCTGATAGTGGCTTTAAGGTGGCCTTGATTCCAAATCCTAGTACCTTATGTTTTGTTTATGATCTATGCCTCTTGGATTTTTTAACATAGTTATAAAATTGGCTGGGGCGGCGGTAGGTCTTTTAGACTGTGTGACGTGTGTGTTGAGCTTGCTTTGTTCTTTTTTGATCAATCTCTTCTTGTTGTAAAATGTAGCCCTTCCTATATGAAATATAGTTTTGTTTGAATTGGTTTTAATATTATAGAATTGTGTTAGACCTCTCTTAAGCTTTTGATGCAGTTGATCATGTCTTTTCTTGGATAGCTATGTGATACCATCACATTTCAATGAAAAAATACTCCTTACAGTGGATTCGGCCATACCCGCAGAACCGTTCGTTTCGAGTTCGCATCAGGGAAGCTATTTGCAATAACATCTTCTTTTGGTCTTCTTCAGGGTTCGGTTTTTGGGGCTCTCTTTTTTCATAATGTACACCATATCTGCTCAATTATCCGTAAACATATTATTGCTCCCACATACATTTAATCTGTGGTTATAATACGGCTTTACGTCCGACCGCGTCGTGAACAAATTGTATCAGTCCTAGTGCGGGAAATGATAACACCTGAAATCTTTTTATCTACGTGCCATATAAACTGGCCATTCATTCCCAGATGAAGACTTTTTTTCTCGCATCGCATGCATGGGCCGATTGTTGAAAAAGCTTTAGCCCATGTTTGGCAGAAACCTATGGTGGATCCATTGGGTCGCTGATTTCGGGGAAAGATATTGAGGTGACATTTTATTCAGTTTCAAATAAATTGTGCAAGTGCTAGTTTGACATGGGGCAAACAGAGGGTTATTTTTTGAATATTTAATAAACAATTTCCAGAGTTTTGTCTCACCATGTGATGAGACTACATTTGTGGTTCTTTGGCCTCAGCCGACGTCTACAGACCTATCAAATGAGACCCCCCTCGTCCCGACCTTCCGCCCTGCTTTTAACCAACCGTTGGATGACCTCAGTACCCGGGTTTATACAGTGATATCATTGTTTTCTTTCGCTGCTCTCCGCGGCGTCTAATGTTGTTGTATTGATAGACTTTATCATACACCTTTTACAAAAAAACGCATTCAGGAATGGTGCGTAATTTTAGTTAAGCAAAATTAACTATGCAGAGGGAATAAAATGGTTCCTTCCATGTTTGGGATAACTTTGTTTTCTTCGATACCCTGAGGCCAAAACTAATAACAACACTTTGTTTTCTGTATTATGAAGGAAATTTATTTAGATACTTCATTCTTGCATGCCCAACCGTTAAGGACTTGCGATAGAGTGCTTTAACGAATTGATCACTCTCAATTTTTCAATTACGATTATTTTGGAAGCGAGACTTGGGAATATATTTACTTTAAATCAGGCATAGAGACCCTAAAAAAACCGGAATTAGTGAATATATTGAATGCCTATTGAAATTTTAAACGACAGCTTACAGCATTGACCACATGTCAGAAAGGTTGGAGTTCATTATCTATTTGATGATAAAGGGTACTACCCGTGTGTCAATAAAAATACAGGATGGAAACAAAAAAGTTAAAAATTAACCATTCTCCCTGCATCATGTCACCTGACGTTCGTTCTCTCTAGAGTCCCTAGACTTTATTCGATGCCTTTTAGCCCAGCGCGTTTGCAAACTCCGACCCGATCCATCGAGTACTCCCTAAATGTAAAAAGAGGGAAAAAAAGGATGAATCTCAATTCACTCGAAAAGAGTGTAACCACTCAAAATAGTTTGCATGTGTTGGTTATCCACTCCAAAAAGAGAGAGATCACTGCCATAACTATCACACTCAAAGAGTGAGTGAACACCACTCTAAAATCTGTTGTCCTCCATTTAACACTTTAAAGAGTGGATATTTCGTTTGAAGTGAACTTTACTCCTTTTTGAGTGAATATTTAGTAGAACGAGTAAAATATTGCAATGTGCACTCAAAAAGGAGTAACGTTCACTTCAAATGAGTGAATGTCCACTCTTTAAAGAGTTAAATGAAGGACAACACATTTTATAGTGGTGTTCACTCTCACTCTTTTTTTTCAATCTTTTTGGAGTGAGAGTTCAGAGATTTCTCTCTTTTTTGGAGTGGATTAACCAACACATGCAACTATTTTTGAGTGGTTTACACTCTTTTATGAGTGAATTAAGATTCACTTGTTTTTCACTCTTTTTACATTTAGAGAGTACATTGAAGAAGGGTTATGAATTTCAAGCCGGTCTGATTTGTGAAATCACAGATACCTAATGAAAAGTTTGAATTCAGCGCAGGTGGGAATTCATTGTGGATCACAAAAGAGGACAATTGTAGCAGGATTGAGCTTGCAAAAAAGTATTATTTTTAATTATGAAAAATGCAGTTCAAACTGTTCATGCTGTATATTTATTTTGATATCAATGGAAGAGAACTTTTAAATAATAGACATGAAATATTGTGATCATAGATATTCCACGAATATGTTTGAACTGATCTTCTAATCCGTTTTAATGTCTTTTAAAGGCACTATTATATAGAAAATCAGAAAATCGGAAAAAATCATCAAAATCTGATTTTTGCATATCTGTAACAAGTACAGGTATCCTAACATACTCGGCTACCTGCAAATGATAAGACCAGAAGCAACGTATAATGGAGTGGCCACGCTTCAAAAAGTGCTTTATTTTCCGAGTAACCCCTCACCTCGGTACAACAAAACATAACCACTTTTATTCAAAGGCCATTTACATAGGATTTATGAATATGATGGTTATGGTCAAAAAAATTGGTGGCAGGGTTTTTTTGGCCCAAAAACCCTATTTTGGGGCCAAAATTAAGAAAAAATATGCCTTTTTTTTAATTTTAAAGCCAAAAGCAGTAACCCCTGATACATTAGTACCGTTTTGTTTTAGATCTACATTTTAAACATTGCATAATAAAGAGTCCAGATGATACTTTTGTGGTAAAAATGTGGTAGCAGAGTGATTTGGGGAATAAAAAAGTAAATATATTTGGCTAATAATAATATTTGGCTAGTAATAAGGGCAAAATCGGTTACCCCCAAATCGGAAATAATAACACTGGACAACAGAAATTTGCTCAGCCATCTGTCGGGAGTAATTCCAATTGTCTTGGAGTCAACTTTAAATTTAAGCGAGTAATTTACATAACGCCCAAGTACCAACTTTAAAGTGACAGGAGGAGATTTTTTAGGATACGAATTTCTCTCAAATTTCACTGGATCGGTTGTAGACCACCTACCGACAACGTTTCGAAGGTTTATTGAACAAACAGGTGCAAAAGAAAACCGCAAACCTTGTTTTGGACTTGCCTGCTATCATAATCGTTCCCCATAGAAAACCATGCTTTGACTTTCTGTCGTGCACGACAGAAACTACTAAATCATTATCTTATTACATAAAGACGACGTATTCGACTTATTCACTTCAGGTGTGATCTAATACATTGGTAAGCATTCCAATATGTAAAAAACCGGGGTTCGAGAAAAATTTGGGGCGCTTCTTTCTGGAAATCTCCTCATGTATCTTTAAATCTTGAAAAATCATGAATAATTAGGACTCCAAATATTTAACACATTCTGTATTATTATATCAACGCAAATTAAAAAAAAAATATGAACCAAATATAAATTAACTTTATGGCCAAGACACAATTTTCCGCCCAAAAACTTCCTAATTTAGGTGATCAAAGATTGATTATAACCATAGTCCTGTCTTAGCCTAAACTACACCTTAAAGCTTAGTATATATACTATATACAGGGTGAGTCAAAAAAACTTGACCCTGATTGTGTCCGCCATTTTGAATTTTTAAATAATATATATCTATCATATGTGGTATTTGCGGAAAGCTTATTTCATTATCTTTAATCTGCTGCAAAGATCATTTCAATCGGTTCTGTATAGACCGAGCTACAGTCTTTCAAATCAAGAATCTGCAGTGAATAAATAGCCTGATTTTCTTCTGTACACGGATTTCCTTCGCTGAATGCCGTTCATTTCAATGTGAATCCGTGGACAGAGCAGAAAACCGACTACTTGATTCAAACGACTGTAACTCGGTCTATACCTAACCGATGTGAATGATCTTTGCAGTAAATTAAAGATAATGAACCCAGCTTTCAGATGATACCAAATATGTTAGATATATATTACTTAAAAATTCAAAATGGCGGACACAATCAGGGTCAAGTTTTTTTGACTCACCCTGTATATGTATGTGTGTGTGTGTGTGTGTGTGTGTGTGTGTGTGTGTGAATGGATATTCATATCTTTGAACATTGTCTTTTCCTTCCTCCCTTTTCCTTTTCTGTAACATTTTCAGTTGGAAAAAGTGACTTATGAGAATTCTACAGACTTATTTTTCACTTTAAGTTACTCCAGCTCCTACAAAATTCCAATATTTTGACTCTTTTGGATGAATCACTGATAGTGCGTTTAACTCAAGGTGTAATGTAATGTCCAAAAGTTTGATTTCAATTTCTATGAGAGTCTTGATTATTTGATGATATTGTATTTAGAAACGTCATCCGCTATGCTTTGAAACAATGACAGTCCAGTTATTCAATTTAAGTGACACTTATCATCAGTTGTTTAATAGTTTTGTGTTTGTTTAATTGTCTTTAATGTATACATACATTGCACATAACACAGTTATGTACAATGCATACATTCATTGTACATAACTGTGTTAAGGTCATTGAATCGGACAAACCTGATTCAGAAAGGATCCACAAAACATGTCATAATTTTTCAACCCATAATTCCACCAAACAAAAATCTTGTCAAAGATGGAATTATGGACAATAAAATCCTTATCGAATTGGACACAGTGCTTGCATAAACTTCTCAGGAAAAGAAACGATTTGAATCCTGCGTTTTTATTGACACCAAGCGGTATAATTATCATGATAACCCTGAACATTGTATGACGTGATGTAGTGACTTGAAAAACGTTCAAGAATGGAAACCTATTCGCAAGTTAGTTAAATGCTTAACATAGCAAAATGGTTACCAAATGAACGCCAAGCTCTAGAAAAGTACTCAAGAAATGCCGTTAAGGCTTTTTTTATAGGTAAAACACCAAGGAAAGTGATGGAAAAATAACCCATAGATCCCAATTCACACATAATTCATCTGTCAAAACAGAAGTTTTGCAAGAAAACAGATGAATGAGCCATGCCTCCGCGACTGCATTAGTAGCGCGAAAGGCCCTACCCGTACATGCGTATTTTAAAAATGGCTGCGTCCATGTTGGAAACGCTCCACAGGCCACCATTTCTCGTTATTGTTTATTCTCTGGTTTTGATTTTGCAAAGTAAATTGAAACATGAACTTGAGCAAAGCAATATTGGAAAATATGATAAACCATTGTGATGAAAATTACCTCATTAACTGGACGCTGCTGGAAATTATTGTTCCAGGTCACTCAGATTTCAAATCTTTCTGGTTTGGAGCGTAATAATATCTTGCCCCGCACGGCTTAATTAAGCTTTCAAAACTTATCAAAAATGTACGAGTTTGTTTGTAAGACCTTGGCCCAAATTGTACATTAAAGCGTTTGTACTGGAATATACCGCTTGCATTCTGACTCTATGAAAAAATAATCAAGGTCAACACTGAATCAAATTGCACTTTCTTTTTTAACTACTTTCACTTTTATTATCGTTTCTTCATTGTAATCAATATAATCGTTCGTAATTTTTATTTGACTATTGCTTTATTCAATTCGAAAAATATCTTTGGGGCTATAACAAACATCAGAAAAATGCTTTGACTTCAGAAAACATCTATAACGCTTCTGTCTTGACTTTCCACTAACCAGGTAGAAAATAAATCTTTTATCCAAATAAGTCCAGGAAGAAGTTATTAATATTCATAAAACGTCATCGCCATCTCAGGAAACTGTGTATAACAGACCATGATTGATACATTTTTATATTAACAATGTAACTTTGATGTTTCACAATGGGTTTTATAAGCTTTTATATATCCATATATATACAATGTGTAATTCTTTAGTGACGCGAGAAATTTAAACCTATATGAGTTTTATTATTATTGTTAAAGCAAAACACAATTTCCATTTCACCTAGAACACAGCAGGTTTTTAAGAAAATAAAAGGTCTGTCCATCCAATAGATTCATAAATCCCGCATTAAAATACTTAATCAAATTAGTGGAATGACCACGCAGGCAACAAAATGAAATTGATATTAAAAAGCTCTACATTTAACGTCTCACGGCCACATTAAACGTTTGAATGCGAAATTATATAGCGAAAGTATGGTAAATGCTGTTAAACAATACATTTAATCATATCCTAAGTAACGGTCAGATTTCTAGTAGTACATTTCTATCAATGTAATAATTAATTTGATTCAAAGCGTTTGACTTTAACGGTAGCTCGGTGATTACCAAACAGACGAGTTTCTTGACTACGAGTTATCTTTTGCGGGAGGTATGTAAAACAAACTTTCATACTTTACCTCTGCACATATCGTAGATATTATGTTAAATAGGTAATGTTAAAGATCATTAGCATTTTTGTCGTCTTCATTTCCATGAAAATAGATAACGCATCTTTTCTTCCTTGTTTTCTTTCTTTTTGGATTTATCATCATATCTTCGCCCACGTCATATTAAATGTCGCAATTTACAAAACACATTTTGCCTTTACTATTTTGTAGAAAACACTGAAGCTTAATACTTAACATAAATGAAATTCAAATATTCTCTTAATTAAGCTTAAAATGTTATAAGAAGTCTGCACATTGCATATTGCAAAATACAACGCAAATTACATTAATGCATGTAAAATAGATCGCTAAGTGAAAACTCTTTTAGTTTGAGTAGAAACAGACGATATAGATCTCTATGTGAATAGAGCGCTATATAAAACTCGTGTAAATGAATGGGGATTTTGAAACACGTCAGTATGAGAAACAAATTATGTTAATTTTGAAAAAAAGAAAAGAATCCATAATCACATTAAAGAAGTGACGTTACATTTTTAAACTTTGTGGATTTGTAGAACTCGATGCATAAAGAAACGTAACCGGAAGCAGCAAGTACTCGTCCACACTTTACGTGAAATCTAGCAGGCATATCACGTGTTGTAAACGGGCAGAAAATCCAGTCCCTACTACTGTATGTGCAATTAACTTAGATGTCCGGTTTTTATTAATTATTTCAAGAATTATACGCTTTCGAAAAAAATCAAGAAAGAAAAGTTGTTATTCACCATTGGACCCAACAAGATCATTGGGTTCCAACTTAAAAACATATTTTTTCTTTGGATTCTTATTCAATTTACACTGATTTGTATTAGCAAACGACAACAAACTGGGTCCAGGGCCCTGTTTCACAAAAGTTCAGATTAATCTTAAGTGCATTTAAGAAGAATCATTCTTCTTAAGTCCCTTACACTTCTTAAGAAGGAATTCGTAAAGTAAAATTAATAAAATAGAACCTAGGTATAAAAAGGGACTTGAATTGAACTTCATAAATCTCATCACACGAAAATTCTTTCAAATTTCTTCTTAAATTGGCTTAAACGATTTAATAACTTAAGTTCCGCTTAAGATTAAATCTAAACTTTTATGAAACAGGGCCCGGGTGAATAGTGAATTTTGACTCGGAAACTTTGATGGCAGACCCATTCACGAATTAGGGGCGCTTCAAAACCATGTTTATATATGCCCATGCAATAATGCACGCGCAAACACCTGAAATCAAAACAAGGTCCACAAATCAATAACTGTTCTTATATGCATCGTTGAAATACTGATACTTTAATAGAGGTCCTGTCTGTTTTATTCAATTGGTTACGAACAACATAATCATACAGCTCTCCTGTAATGCCATCCATTCAAGTTAATGCTGTGTGACACCTTGGATATCGTTTGTATTGTAAATATTCAGTGCAAATAACAGAATAAGAACAATTTTGATTTGATCCTGTTGAACAAAGTTGGCATTATTCATTTCATACCAGTGGCGGACAATATTGAGCGTGAATCATATCCTCAGATGACCATTTTTACTACAAAACGTAATTACTAATGGTACCAAACCTTTATTCGCTCATTTTCAAAACGAGGGTGAAATACCCAGATTTCAATTGATTTAAAGGCTTAAAATGTCCCATTCATTTTGTCAGGTAAAAACGTCTTAGGTCCAAAGATACCCAACAACTTTTTTCGTGATTTATTTCGAACGTGCGTATATTTTGAAATAATTAATAAAAAAACAGACATCTAAGTTAATTGAACAGACAGTAACTTTAGATGCGACGAATGCTGGTTAGCTTGATATTAGCCACTCCCATACAGAGTGTAGATTCTTTTTCCCTTAAATACTTACGAAGGAGCGTACTTTCCTAATCAACTTACAGTCAGAAAGAAATCTTCAGTGATAAGAATGCCTTTTAAATTGGTGTCATCTGGTAGAAAAGGCGTGGGATTGTTTTAGATTTTTCTTATTTACTAACACTTAAAGGCCGCTCAGAGATTTCCTGAGGAGGTCGCCCTCAATTTCCAAAAAACGTGTTTTTTTTTCTGTACATAATCTTGTCCAGATACTAGCACTGTGTGAAATTGGAAGCTTAACTCGAATTCCTTCATATAGAACTCACAACTTTGTTATAAAATTCGGATCCTGAATTTTTGTTAAACACAGTAATCCTCATGGACTAATACTGGGGCACATAAAGTGTGTACTGCATCAAACGAAAATCCCAATTCATCTCAAATTTTGAATTGTGCATTTTGGTTACTATCTTTAGTTCTACTAGTTGACTATTTTTCCTTATTACACACAAAAAAAAATAATATTTCCAAAATCTCTGAGTCAGACCTTACGTGTATAAGTCTTGCGCAACTCCTTAAATGTATTGGGGGTTCACCCCCTGAAACGACTTTGGCCATTGGATTTTGTTACAAAACTTTGGGTCATATAGGGTACATCAACTGACCATATACTAGGGAACAAATAATGAAATCGGGGGTGTACCGTTCAAAATGGGGTTCCAAAAACCGATTTTGGGGGATTCGCACAAAAGGTTCTCCCCGCCTAAAAATGGAAAACCACTTTCCCAATGACTTTTTTCATACAATTTAACTCTGAATAGGAGGAAATAAATACATTACATTGCTACAATAAAAATTAAAAACGTTACTCGAGTCCGATTTAAGGTAAAATACAAGTATCCCATACAACCAACATGATTGGCGCAAGACCGTGTACACTTAAGTGTTAAGAGCTTCGGTTTTTAGGAATCAAAGAATTTCCGTTTTTGTCCTAAAAGGGGCGATTGAGACAGAAGGCATTTGTGGATATTTGGATGTTTTATGGACATTCCAAATTTTTTGACCAATCGTTTTATAATCAACAAACCAAAACAAATTCCGAAATTTTGTGTACAAGGATCATTTAATTTTGTGTTTAAAATATATCCGATCTGGGCATGCATGTGATATTTTGGACAATACAAAGAAGCAAGAAAATAACGCAAATACGTAATTTGGGTGGACAACTGCCGACATATAAAATAATTTTATCCCATGTAAAATTATATAGCCTTCCAACAACCACACCGAAACTGCTATAAGCTACACATTAAATGAGAGTTAGTAATTAAAGTTTATAATCTCGTATTAGAGGAGAGCAGATATCATAGGGGCCTTATTAAGGAGTTCGTTTACCTCCCACTACACAACAAGGTTTGACACCTTTGGTAAGTGGTATGGAACCCTCTACTACATCAATGCTAGGTAGGTAGTACTCTCAAATGTGGTATCACTTTTTCAATAGGGCAATTTAATTTACCAGGGGTCAAACTTTTAAAATGCCCAATCATGTTGAATGTTATGCCATATGTCCATCTAATCACAAGGATTCCAAATGTATAGTTTGTACCACCTTACGACCATTGGTTTTTGAGTATAAGTATAATGGCCTAAATTGGTAAAAAAAGGTCAATTTCAATTTGTACAGGGGTCCAAAATTGAAAAGTTAATCGATTATATTTAAATACTTGAAGTTCTTGCCTGAGTAAGGGGACTCCTAAAGGTATAGTTTGTATTATGTTAAATGCTACGTACGGAGATATGGGGTCAAAGACGTCACACCAATTGGTATGTGGACCTTGACCTATTTTTGGTCCCATAACATGGTAACTATGCAGTGCAGATGGTACAAACTATTCCTATTTTTGACTGCATTAAGCTAGATGAACAACTTCTAGTCTTTTCAAACAAATTGGAGCCAACTTCGATGTTGACCCCTGTACAAATAGAATTGACCTTTTTTACCATTTTTAGCATTTTTACCATAACTCCAAAACCAAGTGGTCATAAGTTGTACAAACTATAACATTTTTTGGGAATCCTTATGAACTAGACGGACAATATGTCATACATGTCAACATGATTGGAGCATGTTAAAAGTTTACCCCTGTGTAACCCTTGAAATTGGCCCTAATTGAAAAAGTGACACCACAATTTTGAGAAGTACGCCTACCTATAGCGTTGATATAGGAAGTCCATACTAACTACCAAAGGTGTCAAACCTTTTCGGTAGTGGTATGTATGTAAAGATGCCGTTTGACCTGGGTCCTACTCCCTCCACATTTTCAGATTTCAGATATGATATCAATGAACAGTTTTTGAATCTTTTCCTGACCTATAAAATCCTAGGGATCATTGAAATATTCCAGTATAGTGAATATTCCATAAGGCTCAACGTTTGCCTTTTATTCTTATTGGTAATGAGGAAAAAGTATTTCGATATTTTTATATTATTTTTTTAGAAAAACTTACTTTGGAAACAAGTATAGTATAGTAATAATTATAGAATTTTCTTTCAGTGACTATGTTCTCCTGCACTGAAAAAAATTAATCATAACACGTAAGCTGGGACTGTACAACATTAAAACGATGTTTTTGTACAGTTATTTGCACGTTTGGAGTCCCAGCTGCCGGTTAAAACGTTACGGGCCATTTGGTTAAGTAGTATGAAAGGTTTTAACACTGCTCTGCATGTGTTCTGGCTAAGAAGCCTTGTTTGCATGGTTTTACAATGAAAACCATCTTGTACAACTGTCAGGAGAACGAATTTACTGGGAGATTATCTTTTATCCAATTCCGGACAGTGGCGCGGGATGCAATAAAGGGTGAAGTACCCTATAGTGGAGCACAGAAAATGCGTGGAGCGCGAAGTTTGGATATGATCGTTAACAATGGACTTTCCGAACTGCACCCTAAACCAAGTATTATGATTTTGAACTCGCGTACATCACAATTTTCGGGTTACGAAAAAAAACATACCCCTTTTTTCCATATTTTTGGCTGTTTGGACAACCCTATCAATGTACGCGCGTACAACCGCCTGTTGGAAAAAAAGCCCCCTTTTTAACGCCCTTTTCTGTTCACGCATCATATCCACCTTTGAATACAAGTTGGCCCCCCGGGGTTGAGCTCCCTCATCCACGCTCTCTCCTCTGTCGCCCCTCTTTCTCTCTCCCTCCCTCACTCACTCCTCCCTCCCTCGGACTCCTCCCCACTCCCCTCCATTTCTTTGCTATTGAATAGTTTCAGCGAATGGTATTACCATGATCGCCGTTAAATATTTTCGTCTGTTGATCTACACTTCAGAAGAGTGACAATACAAACTCAGTGCAAGTGCTATTGCCATACAGCAAACTATATTTGGCAAAATGTTTTCTCTGAATGCCTCTCTAAAATTCAACTTAAAAGTTGACTCTCTGCGGAATTTTGAATGGTATAATCCCCAGGTCACAAAACACTTTTTAGTTAAGCTGCCAAACTGTCCACACCCTTATGAACCATTTAAATAGACATGGCGGCGTCAACAGGATTTCGGCTCTTGCACTTTCAACTTGGTGAAGTGAAGTCTTTGACGTAATTGTCCTTAGCTACTTTCCATCCATAATAAAACGTTTCCATTTTGACCTTGAGTGTGTGTGCCGTACGCAAAGGATATTTCTTTTAAATTTGTGGCAAGATTACCTCATAATACATCCGACCGCATTAGCAGTGTGTGCGTGTGTGTTTTGTATGTTGGCTGTGTGTGGTGTTGCGTGCGTTAGTGTGTGTGTGTGTTGTGGGTGTGGGTGTGTGGTGGCTGTGGTGTGTGGGTGGTGTTGGTGTGTGTGGTGTGATACACTACACCCGAGGACACCACATCCTGACTTTTCACTACATAGCCGAGGAACACCGTTACAACCGAGGGCGTACTCGTGCTTTATGCTGTTTATTCCCGGGGGGGGTGGTTGGGACGTATTTCGATTATTAACGGGGCTGAGACGACCGTGCAACACCAATCCAACACATCTATCCTACCTTTTGCGCATGGCGTTGTAACGGCCCCGATGAATTGTTTTGATATCGTGGCACCCATGAGCATACCAGTCTGTTGAATGCACAAAATGGTTATGAATTACTTACTTTAAAAAAGTTTAAACACAATTAACTGCCCAAGTGCCCACAAATATGTCAGGGCCAATGGCGCACGTATTTTAACATGAATAATAATTACAACCAGTCAGATATGCAATTGAATGTCATATCCGTGTTACGACGTATCATGGCTGGCTAAGCAAGGCAGACTACACTGTCACCGACGGCCTGTGGTCTTGTACACCACCACACACCCTGTCACGCATTGCAACTCAATTGGGGACAATGTGTATTTGTGGCGAAATGGAAATTCACACTGAGACTTAACCACACATTCATGGCATTGAATTTACATACGACTAAAATGCATTGCCGTGTGTTCGCCTACAACGCAAATAACAAAGACAAATGGGATATTGAACGGATGTTGAGTGAGCAATACCTCGGGCAATCCCAGTCAATGCTTCCACACACACACACACACAATCAGTCGCCGCGGCATCTATATTACTATCATTTTAGGCAAAGTATCGAGAATTCTTGCAATTTTTCTTGATCTCGATTTTAAACATTGCTTTGGGTTTTAAAAAAAGCTCTGGCAGGGAATGGGTGAACCTATGAATCGAATTCTCTACATCCATGCCCACGAACAACTTTGGCCTGAATTTGAACCACAAAATAGACCGTGTGCGTCAATTGGGGAAATTACCGTCTCTGATACAGCGGAAATAACAACGATCGGTATGTGCTCTACTTTTGTTGAATGGGTGCGATGTGTTGTAAACACGTAGTAGAAGGAGAGTAGACAACCGGGGCGAAATTTTAGAATTTGTCTTTGTCAGTTACGAAGGGATTTTGGGAAAACGCGCGAAATGTCAAAATCTCATGGTTTTTACTAAAAATCTAGTAATATAGTGCTGCACCTGGTGAGCGCCAGATAAATCCTCCTTAAATTACTTCTTCTTTCTCTGTGCCCATTTTCAGCACTGGCTATATCTGGTTTAAAAGAAAATGGTCACCCCCAAAAAACGACCTTTAGCGGATATTTCCCTATATTTTCTACCAGGCACCCAAAATAAACCTTCCCCCACTTTAAGTGTTAACTTTGTGTCCTGCCCCCCCCTGCTGTTATTCATTTCTTAGAGGCAGCCCTCCACCCCGACCCCAACATTTCCTTAACGGACTAAACGCTCAATATCACATTAGGTATCTTAATCCGTTAAATATTTTTCATCGAGGGAGCTATCCAACAAGCAAAAAAATGATTATTTTCTCATAGACAGCCTGTCCACCCACAATGATTTTTCTGACTAAGCATTAAGCCTTAAAGCGGATAGAAGTGCTGCTTCTTTGCATTGCTGCGCCGAAATACCGGGCTTATTCCGCACCGCCCGGTCTTTCGGCATATGACCTTGCCGTACGGCAGTGGGATCTGCCGAAACGCCCGGTCTTTCGGCAATTATCATGCCGAAAATGCGGGCTACATCATTACCCGGCCGAACTGCAGGGTTACTTGCCGAACCAATGGTTATCCAGTAGTTCGGCACAGAGAGTCCCCCTTATGACAGCGTGCGGTTGTTGGATGTAACTAAGTTCTTTTGTCAATTGGCTATATGGACACAGGATGACACAAAATAAGTGTTCGGTGGACTCAGCTCGTACGACAGTCTAAGATAGCTTTAAAAAACTATAATTTTAGGGACCTCGTTCATTATTTAAATACAAGGGAGGGGACCGGAGAAATTGAAAGATGTTTTGGGAAAATTTGCACATAACCATCATTAATTGTTAAAGTTACATATCCTATTGCATAGAACTCCTACACTCCATCCCACACACACAATTAGGTCATATGATTTACTGCCTGATATGCAGATAGGGTTGCTTGTTTTACTGAATAATATACCTCCCTCCATCAGAAAAAAAAAGAAAATCACATACCCCCCTATTTGTCAATTAAAAATCACATAGGTCAATCCTCAATTTTTGTACTCAGCGGACCCTAATAACCAACCTAACCTATTCCTAACCCTAATCTTAACCCTAATCTTAACCTTAGATCCTATAGGCCCTATGACCCCAACCCTAAACCTAACCCGTTTTCCAACCGGCCTAATGGCCCTCCTAAAATGGGATCCATATGTAGATCACTGCAAATAACTAGACATGGTTTCCGAATTCGCTACCTTGGTAAAAGGACGCGGAATTCTTCTTGCATTGGTGTCTATGTGGGTGCTTTAGGCGTTCCAAAAGATCGTCTCTCTACGCTACTATTACATACATTATTGTTCCTATGCCAAAGCCTTAATTTTTAATGAGTTTCACATAGTAGAATTGGCCAAAAATCCACGAAAAAGCGTAAACAACGTTCTCTTACACATCAACCCAGCACGTTATTTTCCACTTCCCTTCTCCTCTGCGATGCCGGTTCTTCGGCTTCTGAGAGGAGGAACTTCGGCACCGAGTAATTTCGGCACCGGGTGTTTCGGACAAACAGCATCTACTTACTTTGCATTACTCTCAGCAAAGACCGCTCCTGGCGGCACGGGTTGTAGTTATTAAGGTGGCTAAGTCAGCAGAGCAACGTATATTCCCTTCTATGAAAAGCTGTCCCACTCACCGGGCGAATTTGCCTATAAGGTTGCAGTTACAGATCTAATATGGGATATGCTATAGTTCTGCTTAGATTGGAACCTCCACTTTGCTCTCTCAACTGGACGCAGTTCACAGATGACCATCCGCACCATTGGCCTTCTAAAAGGACTATCTCACCGTCAAAACCAGAGTCTGGGAATTCGCGCTCACAGTCTTCCACCATGTGCTATGGAGAGGTCCCAGAACTATTGAGCTACCTCGTTCTTGAGCACCATGTGTAAACTTTTGAATCTGTTTTTATTTGATTTACATCCAGATATTTGTTTAAAGAATGACGAAGATTGACTTTAGAGTTGATTCACCAAAGATCGATCTTCCAATGACGTTCACAGACGTTCAGTTGGCTCAGATTTATTTAAATCGCAATGAATTTGAGTAGGACATGTACTTTTACCAGCCATAAACCTAACACTATATTAGTCGCAATTGAATCCAAAAAGTGTATATTTATGTGTTTGACAAACATCGAAAACCTACCTTTCCCTATTGATACCATACTTCAATGTGAAATCAATTTGACGAGGCATAGTATTCACAAACGGAATGACAAAATGAGAATTAAGATTTCGTGACGTGGGGAACTCGTATTGAATAAATTTAACGTAATGTACTCTCTTTGTTAGGTTAGACCAGAAATAACTATGTTATAATCTTCCTGTAAATTTTTAAGGGGTACTATGGAACTCCCTTCAGGAAATATGCAACAAAATAAGCAAATGAAAAATGAAAGTGGCCTCCTGCGAGGTGGTATACAAGCTCGACTCAATTTCAATCATATCGGCTTGGTGATTGAATCCACTTGCTCAAAATACACTGACGATTTCAAAGCCTTTTGATTTCAAATAATCGCAAAAATGGAAGAATGAACTATATTACATATAAAGCACAAACATAAATGTCTCATGCCATTTTATATTTTTTAGGGTTACTTGTATAATTTTACCATTAGGTTCCTACAGTAAAACGCTAAATGATGTATATAAAAAGATTATGGCTCCATGGCCTTCTATACTTTGCAAGATTTTTTAATTAAGTATTTACTTTGTAATGTCACTACGGTGGGTGTATGCATATGAAAATCAGAATCACAGTTAACTCTAATAAGACTTGTTCATTTTTGTCATGGGCATCGTTAGTGCATAAGGGGGGGGGGGGGTTCCTAGGGACCCATGCTAATAACGCAAAACGACGCAATGGATTTGATTTTTTGCACCATGCAAGCGCAACTAAAAGTTAGACAAATACAAAAAAATAAACCAAATATATGCAGCGTTAAAAATCGCCGGCTGAAAACTAAAGTTGGGTACCTAGGAACCCCCCCCCCTTATGCGTAAGTGTTAAGTAGGGGAGTCTGTGCTTGAAGAAGATAACTTTAGAAGTAGTAAGAATCTTGCCAGAGAGGGGGATTTGAACCCGTGAAGACAACGTCTTTGGTATTTAAGTATTACGACTTACCCGTCATCTACCAAAGGAACTGCCCCCCCCCCCCTACTTTTTCCGCCCTACTAAAAGTCCTTTTCTGGTGCCAAATTATTTAAAGCAATAACACATTAACAGCACATTTTTGAGAGAGCCAACAATTTTTCCAAAAAAATTATGATTTTTACACGGTTGCATTGGTAAACTGGCTAGTAACCTATACCTCTGAATGGATAAGCTGGAAAATGTCTTTGTGTCACAACGAAGGAATTTTGTATTAAAAATAATTATTAAAGGGGATCCCGATAATAATTTCACGGCTGCTGGAACACGGCCTTCCAATGCTGAAATAGCCGGGAAAGAGCGCAATTGTAAGTGTCTACGCTCATCCATGGAACCCCAAACAACTTGTTTTATTGGTCTCAGGCAAGTCAAGTTAGAGGTATTTTCTCGAGGTGGCCCACTATTTTATCATGGACGGACATAAACGTAGCATTTCCAGCTCTGTCGTTAAGTCCCAATCTGGGATCCCAATTCTATTACAAAATCGCTTATTTATGATTAAAATACGCAGTTCTTAGCATTCTCGTTCGAAGGTATAGTTTCTGCACAATTACCAACCGTACGTAACGCTGCCAAAATGATCAAACTTTTGAAAATTGGGGGCGCTCTTCAAAAAATGTGCCATTATTGCTTTAATGAAATTGTGAATTGACATTTTACGCTCCTTTCATGCAAAAACAAATATCCGGAAGGGTTATAGGTATATTAGGGTGATCCCAAAGTGACGGAAGGGGTTACAAACACCCCATATCCCCCACCCCTTTCGGGAGAGAAGTAACAACACAGTTACGACACAGGATATCCGGACACTGATTGGAATATAAACAAACGGACAGCTTGGTACTCCATCTTTCCATTGATAACCCAAAAATGAGTACCAACCTGACCGAGCAATTACGTCACAATGACGCCATAAGTTTGCATGTCAGCAAAACTGTCAATGTCCATAGACACACATTTCTATGCGGTTTTGGCTCTAGATGATGGGAAACGAATAATTTGATATACACAGAGCATTTTAGTGTTGCAGTGCAGTCATAAGTAAAATTGCAAAAGATCATTTTTTTTCAACCATAACCAGTATTTCATACTTTTCCGTTAACTGATGACGTTCATAATGGAATTGTTGGAACTTATTGATGATACCAATGGAAAGAACCCTTTACGGAATTTATTGGAATCGGGTGTTCAATAAGAAATCAAAGGGGTTGGTAGACCCCCCCCCCACCGGTTGTGTCGGATCAGGCAGACGAGGGGTAACCACTCGGTCCTTTGGTGTTGTTTTGAAAAAAACCTACAACAAGCTCTTGTAAAAAGCTCTTGGTTTGGATGTTATGAGCGAAAATGTGCCACTTTTTCTCGACCAATATTAATTTTACAACAGTACTCATGGGGATTACAACATCACGTTTTTAGCTCTACTTCAAAACGGGTTTTGAAATGTCGTCGCGAAACTTTACAGGTAGGGTTTTGGGGGGTGAAGGCCCCATTCTATCAAGATGAAAAATTTTATTACACTTAAATCGGAGTCCATCCCCTTAATAAACCAAAGGTCTGCGATCAGTAAGTCCATTAAACTTATGTTCAACGCTTTACCATTGGGAAAAAAAATGTGCTTATGTAATAAAGTATATAAACTCAGATACATTGATTAGGAGTTATGCGTATTAGAAATTATAGTATAAAACTCATATTGCTTAAAGAATTGTGCTTAAGCTGTACAAACAAAATGGTTTAAAACATTTTTAAGAAAAATAAAGGTAAAGAAGAGAAAGAAGAGTTTTTTACCAGGAATGGGTTCGAACCCATACGTACATACGTCCACTGGAATTATAAGTCCAACACCTTAACCACTCATCCACCCTGATAAAACGAAAGGACGTGTACACAAATTTCTATGCATTGTATGATTATTTTTTTTTCTTTTACATCTTTACAAACGATATAAAAAAGTCAAAGACAGCTCTGTATTCGGAGAAACAAAATACAATGAGAAAGGTCTCGTGCAAGGTCTAAACGTAAGTGACTCGTCAAAGCTCTATTTCATTTTCTTAGCGTTGCGTCGACCACACAATTTCTTCAGATAGTTTTCCAGGTACCAAATAAAAATACCAAGCATAGTTATTTTTTATATAATTTTACTAAGATATATTACCCACGTAAACACTTAAACGTACTCATAATTGTATACACTGTATTCAAAAATTGTTTTAAAAAAAACAGAGTTTTTACCAGCGATGGGGTTTGAACCCATGCGGACATACGTTCATTGGAACTTAAGTCCAACATTAACCACTCGGCCTCCCCGCTGCTACGAAATGACGTGTACACAAACTAGTAGTATTGTCTGTTATTTTTATTATTTTTGGTTGTCTGTTTATCTTTATATCAAGAGCTTCTTTACAGAACGGATATATAAATGCATAGACAACCCTTAGAGGATTATCGTTTCGAAAGAGAACGATATGGAACAGTCGTTGTGCAAGTGTATCGTAAATACACTAGTCAAAGGACACTTCCTTTTCTTTCGTACAACCAACATTTTCTTCAGTTAGGTTCGAGTAGGCTAGTATTATAACTTTTGTTTCAAGTTAAATAAGCATGCCTTAAGATGCTACCAGCTGCATATTGTGACTGAGTTAGATCAACAAATGTCTTTCAAGAATTATGACCAGATTTATGTGGTCTGTTATAGAAAACTACTGTAATATTTTGCCCGACAGTAAACAAATGAGGGATGGGCCTGAATGTAAGCATGTGACATCATAGGTACATCATCTATTATTTTTTTTCTTAAGCTTATAATTGGAATTATTTTGTTACTAGTCGGAGGAAAATTCCACCATATAGCTGGCCTAGTAAATTTTTAGCAGTGCACAGTACTTTAGGGCTTACATTCAAAAACCAAATCAATATTCTCAGCTCTTTGGCTTAAAAAGCTATGTGGTGTGTTTTTAGCACAAAATGCTCAATGAACCAATGCAATATGTTTTTTATTGAATTTGCGCTGTGTTTTTTTTTTTTTTAGAAATATACAATATCTACCACTCCAATGTACCCCTCAACACCCCCTAGGTTTTATCAGGCGGAATTTTAAGGCCTGTTCAACAGATGTCAAATCCCGGTGTAAAGAAATTGAGTGTCCCCTAAGAGAGGAGTGTCCTAAGCACCAGTCAAAAATGTACGGAATAAACCGTGACTTGTAGACGAGACCAGGGATACAAGTGATGCGTACAACACTTAATGGATAATACAGTCTGATGGGTGGGTTAAAAGGACACTCAATCACGCGGACACTGTAGTTTATGACACCGGCTCTACCAATCTTTAGTCCAACCAAAGCTGGTCTACGGCTCGACTGCATGGATACCTTCAACTGGTGAAGAAAGGCACCATTTGGAAATGGTCCAGCGCTCTGCAGCAAGACTTTGCTTCAATAATTATTCCAGAGAAGCCAGTGTGACTCAAATGCTTCATCACCTTAAATGGCTCAGTCTTGAAAATTGCCGTATTATTACCAGACTAAATATGTTGTATAGGATCACACACAACCTGGTAGATATTAATCATCAGATTCATCTTACCAGACCAACCAGACATACAAGACACCATCATCCTACTTCATATATTCAAATCTAAGTTAGTTCTTCCATCTATGCAAATATTTTTCCCCTGGACTATTCCCACTGGAATGCCTTACCACATTCAATCTTAGACATCCAGTCTAACAAGAACTTTAAATCAGCTCTTCAGGATTTCATTTCATCTAAGCAATTCCAAGGTGCTCCATCCCAGCCGTAGTAGGTCAGGTCATCAACTCTGATGTGATGCGGGTATTACCGTTTTGTCGGAGTATAATTGACCAGATCCAGATCCCTCTTCTATTTTCAAGGTATAAAACAAACTTCACACAATGAAAAAAAACACAATATGGAGTACATACGTTTCGCTTTTTCCTTTTTGTTTGTATCATGATTCCATGTTTTACATCCCTTACGAATTCGGCAACCTCCCGGTATTAAAAAAAATCCTAAAAGTTTACTACTATGGACTTCTTGAACTGTGAAGTTTAATGGTACTCCAACCATATCTGACTGCGTCATCCCGCATTGTACTCGCACTGGTCGGCAATGAAGATAAATAGCTCGATGGCAGGAAGGAAAAAAGTGTTGTCACTAGATCCATCGATCAATGTGCAGTGCCCAGTTTCGTAGCACAATTCCATACAGTTCAAGGAATACAAACACCTCTGTGCACGGTTTTGCAGAGGTATGCTGGTTTCCAAATTTTGTGGCGCACTTCATGTTAAGAAAAGTACTGAGTAATGCCGAAATAAAGAATTCCTTTAAAAGTAAAAAAGTCGCGCGAAAAAAAAACAGAAGAATCATCTATGCCGCGTAGTGCTACGTGCTAAATCTACTTTAAAAGCAATGCGCGCTGGAAGCTGAGACATTATATTTTTCCTCATTTTTGCTTCTCTTGTCTCTATTTAAACTGGTTTAAATGTGATATAAAGTTTCTATTGCTTCTTTGAAGCGTGGATGTTAAACATTTTTAGTGGACATGTTTTGATTGTTTTCATGTATTCGGGAAGGAGACATTTTTTTCAAGTGATATGCTTCTGTTTCTTCTCGCATTTGATTTTGATTCACAATCTGTCCGTTACAAGTAAAAACCATAGATTTCATTAAAGCAAGAATTTATACATATTTTTTAAAAAGTATATTGTTTATTAGCTTTTCGAAACAGCAAACCCCATTGCATTCGGGTTCTAGAAGGTATGCTGGTTATGAGTTCAAATCACTTAAGTTTCTGGGTAGTTTTTTCTACCAGTCTTTCTGTGAGATACCCCGCAGGAAGAATAGTACTAAAGACCATAGGAAGGTCCCGCTGCTCTGGTTGCCTCACATGAAGAGGGGTTTTGAACTCGGCATTATTGCATCAGCACCTCTTGCATGAAAACTATAAATTATATTTGGGCTGTATGGAGGTTGATGGTGGGAAAACGGACATTTTCTTTTGCAATGCAGAAGAAATGGGACCAAGTTTGCCAATGGGGCAGACGCACTTGAGTATACTTGGTGCTCTCACTACATTAACTTTATATGGCTCGTACTCTTTTTAAACTTGGTGGCTTTTTACGATGCCAACGTGTTTTGGGTAGATTGCACTATTGGCCAATTATACTGTTAAGTCTGAAGCGATACTGTACTAACAAGCTGGTGATCTGTAGTTGTGAGCTCGCACTTTACTCCCGTTAATCATACAACACTTTCGAGTTTTCGTTGCGAAAAAGGCGCTTGGACAATATTTATGATAGCATTGCATGTTCAGGTGACAACGGTAATTTCGGTATAAATGTATGAAAAAAGTACTGGGAACGCAATTTTCATTACAAAGTTAAGTTTTTATCTTAGTAAAAATTAATTTAAAAATTACTATGCTTGGGAACGTTGAATTTTTGTTTAATCTACTGGAACACCCTTTTCTGATGAAAATATATGGTTGGCGAAGAAAACGAAATAAGCTTTGACGAGTGTACGTACGTTTAGACCTTCATGTAACCCAAAACTAGTCCAGACGGTGTCCTGATTGACTTGTTTACCAGACTATTATTACTAGTGCCCGATTAGTTTCACTGTTCCCGATAGTTTTACTAATCGCCCGATTAGTTTTACTAGTCGCCCGATTAGTTTTTTACTAGTCGCCTGACTAGTGGTATTAGTCATGGGACTATAAACTAAATCGCCTGACTAGTTGACTAGTCGACTGATTAGTAAAAGCTCCCCGATAGTAAATTTTACTACTCAGGTGACTAGTAAAACAGTCAGGCGACTAGTAAAGGAATAGTCTGGCAAACTAGTCATTTAGGACACCATCTGGACTTGTTAAGAGTTTCTTCCTCTTGATTCACTGGCTACCTTGTATAATACGCTTGTCTTTCCCTACATCACTATTGTGCCATTATATGGACAGATAAAATAATTCTCACTTCATCTCTGTTTTTAAAGCTAAAAACATGTTATTCTTCGCCAATACCGCCCTCTTTTTTCCTCCTGATAACGCTTAAAATTCACGCCTCTATATTTTCCAGACCGCGCAGGTCATGTATAAATACCATTATACGCACCTTCCTCCAAACAGCTTAAATTATCATTTTTTCTTGACCATACAGACGTCACCCATATGACACTCGATCATCTAAGGACCTTTATGTCAGACGATCATGGACAAATAGAGAGTAGACAAAAAAACGCGAAAACCACCAATTATTTAATTCGATTAAACTTCATCTCGACAAAATCTAGGCACTCGATGGTGTATTCCATGTTCATACAACCTAAGCCGTCTGTGATATCTATATCTCTTTGCCGGTCGCTGTAGTGACTACGGGAAAAGCTGTCCACAAAACTTTGTAAATTTGACCGGATGTTGTGAACCCCCTGACTGTAGGGGTTTTTGGGAAAAGTGCAAGTACAGTTCATTTCCATCTTTTTTTTGTTCAATTTGGTGACAACAACTAGAGGAGAATTTTGTTCAGACAATACCGAAAACCCCATTACAATCCGTTTTTTCATTTCCCTTTGTTGCGCTACACTTTGTAAATAAGCTTGCATTTTTTGGGTGATTGTGACCGCGTAATTTTAAAAATCTTGTGAAAAAATACTGAAAATGTTCCGATCCTTTCCGACTCTTGAAACACGGTGTTATGAAAGTTCAATTTACCTTGTAACAACATATAACTTCTGAATTGGTGGCCCAAGTGCGCCCATACGTGGATTCTGACCGCTCGAAAAACCCACCAATGTGTAATATTTTAAACTACTTTCCGGTTATGTTGAATTTGTTTCACCTTTGTGGCTGTTTGATAGCGATACCATTGCCGAACTGATTCGCAATGGTCTGTTTGTTCATCAATCATCTGAATTATAGTTGTGATAAGTCATACTATACCTATTAAATGTATACATTATAGATTAATTAACCCTCGTCTTCCCAAGGGGGGGTGTTTACCTCTCTCTCATTTTTTCGCCCTACTAAACCCCCCATTTTTCCGGTGTCAATTGAGTTAATTTAATTGCAAATTGACAATTTTGTTTCCTTTTCATGCCCACCTCCCATCAAAAACACTACCGTGGTATAGCAAAAGGTAAGGGTGATCCCAAGTGGTGGAAAGGGTGTGGAACCTACAAAAACGCCTAGTACGACCCAGTAATATCACAGACATTGATTTAGTTGCAATAGATCGGCAGGTTTTCCTCTTTCCTTTGATACAAATGAGTACGCCACATACTAACATTTTCTAATGACGTCATAAGCGCCTCTACATGATGGAAAATATTTAGGTTACAATATTATTTATTTCAACTAAATTTTGCAAAATTCACTGTTTTCTTCCTATATTCATATTTCAATTTTATTACCTTATGAACGTCATAGTGACTCATCAAATCTGATTCTCTCTAACTTTGGAAGTGACATTTTTGGTGAGTATCTAATGTCTAGGTGACTCTTTTATTTAGTACCAAAAATATATGTCGAAATCTCTGAATCTTCTACTTTGAACCGGTTAAACCTAAGGTCGAACCTAGGAAACTATACCCAAGTCCCCCAATCTTAATCAGCCCCCCCCCAAAAAAAAAATGAAAGTGCTAAAAAAGGCAAAAATATGGTTTTTTGTGTTGTTGGTCGAAAAAGTTAATTTCGGCAGAAAGTCCACTCTTGCCAATTTCACCCCCCCCCCCGGCGAATCTGAGGGTAACAAGTCATCCCCCTAAACATATCCTGTTCTGTCCTGACGCTACCATTTTTAATCTTATAACGAGACCAATGTAATTGGGTACATTTGAACTAATTTCAATTTACCAGTGGGCACAAGCGAAAACCTTTGCTCATCAACCCCCCCCCCCCATTTTACAATGTTTCCCCACATTTGCAGCGGTTCACCAAAAATTATTATCTCAGCACTCTTCAAATTATCGAAAACATCTTCTAACCTTCTCCCCAAACAGTATGATCACATTTTCTCACGTATTTTGGTATTGCACTACAGTTGTCATATTTTTTTCATACCTATGTTTTCGTAGTAAGATTTTTCTCCAAATTTTTTCTTGCGCTTGGCTGAAATTGCCAAAGTGTTAAAAATCCTCCCAGTATGCCCCGCGCCACATTCCGAAGGCGCTTCCCTCCTGCTGAGATGGCAATTATCGCATTACCTTAAGCGGTAATTGGATTGTGCAGGCATTAATGACAAAAGGCGGCACGTGATAGGGTCTTTGAAACTCGTGTGTTTGCTGGTCCTCTCTCTATTAGGTCCATGGACAGACTAACATCAAGGGGCCTCTTATGGAATTCATTCAGTTGCCCGTCTTAAACATCCTCCTCCGTTAGACTGTTTTTAAAACATCTAAAAGCATCTCATTGATTCAATCGCTCCGCTTAATTATTTTGTGCTTTGTTTACCTTATTCTTAACTTTCCTGGATTTTTTTTCGTATGTTTTTATCTATTAATTTATGTAAGTCGCAACCCCTTTCTTTATGTGCATGGATTGACCATTTAATTGCTTTTTTCTGATGTCTTTACCAACAAATATATCATATTTATGTGCTTATTGTGTAACTCCTGCATAGGTGCCACTTAATACACGCTTTTGCGTTTTCCCTGGCAGCCAAATCTCTTGCAAAATTATCTTATATAATTTTTTCTTCTGTTTTTCTATACGATTATCATTTTTAACTAATGTGATGATGTGTTCATATTGTATTGTGAAATGAGATGAAATAAAACCTGAAACTTGAACCTGAACCTGTTTAGGGTTTAGAAGTGTTGCGTGAGACCGATTTATCCATCTTAGATTTGGATTTCAGGACACATTAATTTTCTACAGAGTGTCTTCTGCATTTTTTATAGCTGTTTCTGTAAAGGTGTAAAAGAACAAACATAATTTTTCGTAGCACCAGGTTGCCGAGTGGTTAAGGCGTTGGACTTAAGTTCAAATGGATGAATGTCCGCATGGGTTGAACACAATTCCTGGTAAATTTCCAACACCATCTATGGTAAGCATTTTTATTGCCTTCAGTTGAAGTTATCATCTTAAGCAAATAACCCCTATCAATATAAAAGTGGTGCTTGAATGAGTTTTTACTCGTTAGTACAGGGTGGCCGAGTGGGTAAGGCGTGTGGACGTTAAGTTACAATGATGAAGGTCCGCATGGGTTGAACCCAATCCTGGTAAATTCCAACACCATCTCTGGTAGAGGGGGGGGGGTTTTTTATTCCTTCAGTTGAAGTTATCATCTTTAGGCAAATAACCCCTAATCAATGTAAAAGTGTTTTTGGAAGAATATGGGAGAACGGTACTCGTATTCACAGGGTGGCCGAGTGGGTTAGGCGTTCAGCTTAAATCCCAAAGAGAGTAGTTCCCATGGGTTCGAAACCTCCCTGGTAAATTTCTAACACCAGCTGTGGTAAGATTTTATTACTTCAGTGAAGTTACCATATTAAGCAAATGGACCACTAATCAAAGTAACAGTGTTTGTGGTAGTGGTACTCGTAGTACCAGGGTGGCCGTGTGGTTAAGCCGATGGACTTAAGTTCCAATGGATGGATGTCCGCATGGGTTCGACCCCATCCCTGGTAAATTTCCCACACCATCTCTGGCACGATTTGTATTTCATTCAGTTGTGAGTTATCGATCTTAAGCAAAGAACCCATACAATGTAAAAGTGTTTGTGAGTAGGTTATCGTAAGTACCAGGTTGGCCGAGTGGTTAAGGCGTTCGACTTAAGTTCCAAAGGGCGTATGTCCGCATTGGTTCGAATCCCATCCCTGGTAAATCCCAACACCCGTTTCTGGTAAGAGTTGTATTCCTTCAATTTGAAGTTATCATCTTCAAGCAAGAATTCCTGATCCCAAGGTAAAAGTGTTTTTGATGAATAGTTGACCTCTTCGTACCAGGGTGGCCGAGTGGTAAGGGTTGTACTTTAATTTCCAATGGACGTTGTCCGCATTGGTAGAACCCCACCATGGGAAATTTCCAACACCATGTCTTGTAAGAATTTTATTTCCTTCCTTTGGAAGTTATCATCTTTTAGCAAATAACCCCTAATCAATGTAAAAGTGTTTGTGGAATTGGGTACTCGTAGTACCAGGATGGCCGAGTGGAAGGCGTGGACTAAGTTCCAATGCGGAGTATGTCCGCATGGGTTCGAACCCAATCCCTGGTAAATGCCAACACATGTCTGGTAGTAAGATCTTTATTTCCTTCAGTTGAAGTATTGGCATCTTAGCAAATAACCCCTAATCAATGTAACAGGGTTTGGGCGTAGGGTAGTCGTAGTACCAGGGTGTGGACCGTAGTGCGTAGGCGTTGGAATTAAGGTCCAATGGACGTATGTCCGCATGGGTTCAAACCCCATCCTTGTAAAATTTCAACACCGTTTCTGGTAAGATTTTTATTTCCTCAATGAAGGTTATCATCTCCTAGCCACAAGAATTCCTTATCACTGTAAAACGTGTTTGATGAATCGTTTACTCGTAGTACCAGGGTGACCGTGGGGTGGGTAAGGGTTGGACTTTAAGTTCCAATGACGTATGTCCGCATGGGTTCGAACCCCATCCCTGATAAATTTCCAACAACCATGTCTGGTACGAATTTTATTTCCTTCATTTTGAATTTATCATCTTTAAGCAAATAACACCTAATCAATGTAAAAGTGTTGTGGGTGAATTAGCTACTCGTAGTCCAGGGTGGCCGAGTGGTTAAGAAGTTGGACTTAATTTCCAATGGACGATGTCAGCATGGGTTCGAACCCCATCCTGTGAAATTTTCCACTCCATCTCTATAAAGATTTTATTTCTTTTGAAAAGTTATCATCTTTAAGCAAATAACCCCTAACAATGTAAAAGTGGTTTGTGGCGGGTGGGTACTCGTAGTACCAGTTTTGCCGATGTTAAGAAGGGCGTTGGACTACGTTTCCCATGGACGTATGTCCGCATTGGTTCGAACCCCATCCCTGGTAAATTTCCAAAAACCCTCTCTGGTAAGATTTTGATTTCCTTCCGTGAAGTTATCAGCTTTAAGCAAATAACCCCTAATGAATGTAAAAGGTTCTGGAGTAGGTATTCATAGTACCAGGGTAGGCGAGGGTTAAGGCGTTCGACTTTTCTACCTAAAGTTCAAAGGGCGTATGTAGCATGGACGAACGAACATGAAATCCCTCTGTGAAAATTTCCAACACCATCTGTGGTAAATTTTTATTTCCTTCAGTGAAACGTTATCATCTTTAAGAAAAAGAAACCCTAATCAATGTTATAAAGTGTTTGTGCAATTGGGTACTCGTAGCACCAGGGTGGGCGAGTGGTGACGGGTTGGGACTTCAAGATTCCACTGGAGTATGTCCCGCTGGTTTCGAACACATCCCGGGTAAATTTACAACGCCAGGTCTGGCTAAGATTTTTATTTCTCAGTGACGTTATCATCTCTAAGCAAATAAAACCCTAATTCAATGGTAAGTGTTGTGGCGTCAGGGACTCGTTCAGTAGTACCGGGGGCCCCGGGAGAGTGGTTAAGCCGATGGACTTAAGTTCCAATGGACGTATGTCCGCTGGGTTCGAAACCCCATCCATGGTAAATTTCAAACACCGTTTCTGAAGATTTTATTTCCTTCAATGAAGTTATCATCTCTAAGCAAAGATTCCTTATCATGTAAAAGTGTTTGATGAATAGTTTATTCGAAAGTAAGACAGGGTGGCGGGTGTTAAGGCGTTGGATTAAGTTCCCATGGACGTACTGTCGCATGGTTCGAACCCCATCAATGATAACAATTTCAACACAATTCTCTAAGTACGATTTTATCTTCAGTTGAAGTTATTTCATATTAAGGCAAATGACCCCTAATCAATATAAAAGTGTTTGATGAATAGTTTACTAGTAGTAGTACAGGGTGGCGAGTGGTTCGCAGCCCATCCCTGTAAATTTCCAAAACCATCTCTGGTAAGATTTTGATTTCTTCAGTGAAGTTATATATTTAAGCAAATAAACCCAAAGATTTAAGTGGTTGGGGAAGTAGGTAGAGTACTCGTAGTCAGGGTGGCCGATTGGTTAAGCCGATGGACTTAAGTTCCAATGGGATGTATCCGCATGGGTTCGAACCCCATCCCTGGGAAATTTCAAAACCATCTCTAGGAGATTTTTATTTCCTTCAGTGAAGTTATCATTTTTAAGCAAAATGAACCCTAATCAATATAACAGTGTTTGTTAATAGTTTACTGTAGTACAGGAGGCCGAGTGGTTAAGGCGTTGGGAATAAGTTACAATGGAGGTATGTCCGCATGGGTTCGACCCAATCCCTGGTAAATTTCCAAACCATATCTGGTACGAATTTTATTTCCTTAGTTGAAGTTATCATCTTAAGCAAATAACCTAAAAAATTCAAGGGTAAAAAGTGTTGTGGGTAGAGTACTCCGTAGTACCAGGGTGGCCGAGCGGTTAAGAAGTTGGACTTAAGTTCAATGGAATGTATGTTCCGCATTGGAGTTCGAAACCCATACCTGGTAAATTTCCAACACCATCTCTAGTAAGATTTTTATGTCTTTTGAAGTTATCATCTTAAGCAAATAACCCCTAATCAAGTAAAAGTGTTTGTGAAGTAGGTAATCGTAGTACCAGGGTGCGAGTGGTAAGGCGTTGGAACTTAAGTTCCCAATGGATGAGTCCCCATGGGTTCGAACCCCATCCATGGTAAATTTCCAACACGTTTCTGATAAGATTTTATTTCCTCAGTTTGAAGTTATCATCTCTAAGCAAGAATTCCGTATCAATGTAAAAGTGTTTGATGAATAGGTTTACTCGTATACCAGGGTGGCAGAGCCGAGTGGTTCGAGCCCATCACCTGGTAAATTTCCAAAACACTCTGGTAAGATTTGAGTTCCTTCAGTTGAAATTATCATCTTTAAGCCAAATAACCCCTCCTATACAAGTTAAAAAGGGTTTGTGGATAGGTATTCATAGTACCGGGTGGGCGAGTGGGTAAGTCGTTGACTTAAGTTCCAAAGGGCTTAGTCCGCATGGATCGAACCATCCCTGTTTAAATTTCCAACACCCATCTGCGGTATGATTTTTATTTCCTTCAGTTGAGTTATCATCTTTTAAGCAAACGAATTGCCTTATCAATGAAAAGTGTTTTGTGGAATTGGATAATCGTAGTACCAGGGTGGACGAGTGGTTAAGGGCGTTGGACTTACGTTCCAATGGATGTATGGCCGCCATGGGTTCGAACCCCATCCCTGGTAAATTTCCACCCATATTGGTATAAGATTTTTATTCTTCGTTGAAGTTATACTTATAAGCAAAATAACCCTAATCAAGTAAAGGGTTTGTGGCGTAGGGGGTACTCGTCTCCTTCCAGTTTACCAGGGTGGCCGAGTGTGGTTAAAGTTGGACTTAAGTTCCTAATGGAAGTATTTGTTCCGCCTGGGTCGAAACCCCATCCCTGTTGATATTATTTTCAATTCACGGTTTGGTTCTCAGATTTTTATTCCTGCAAATTTTGAAGTTAATATCAAGCAAAGAATTCCGTTATCAATGTAAAAGTGGTTGATGAATAGTTTACTCGTAGTACCAGGCGTGGCGAGTGGTTAAGGCGTTGGACTTTAATTCCAATGGACGTCTGTCCGCATATGGGTTCGAACCCATCCTGGTAAATTTGAAACACCATCTCTAGTAAGATGTTATTTCCTTAGTTGAAGTTATCATCTGTAAGCAAATGACCCATAATCAATATAAAAGTGTTTTGTTGAATTGGAATAGTTTACTCGTTAAGACCGGGTGGCCCGAGTGGTTAAGGGCGTTTGAATTAAGTTACAAATGGATGTCTGTACCGCATGGGGTTCGACCCCATCATGCGGTAATTTCCAACACATGTTGGTAAGCAATCCCTTGATTTCCTTGTTGAAGTTTCTTCCATCTTAAAGCAAAATAACCCTAATCAATGTTACAAAGTGTTGGTGGGTAGGCTACTTTAGGAGTACCAGGATGGACGAGAGGGTTAAGAAGTTGGACTCTTAAGTTCCAATGAAGTATGTTCAGCCATGGTTAGAACCCATCCCTGGGAAAATTTCCCTAAAATTCTCTAGTAAGATTTTGATTTCTTTGAAGTTTCATTTTAAGCAAAATAACCCCTAATCAATGTACAAAAGTGTTTGTGGGTGGCGTGGGTACTTGTAGTACCGGGGTGGCCGAGTGTGGTGAAGGCGTGGATTAAGTTCCAAATGGACGGATGTCGAATGGGTTCGAAACCCCATCACTGTAAATTTACAACACCCGTTTTCTGGTCGTAAGATTTTATTTCCTTCAGTTGAAGTTATATCTCTAAGCCAAGAATACGATTAATGTAAAAGTGTTTGATGAATAGTTTACTCGTAGTACTCACGGTGCGAGTGGTTAAGGCGTTGGACTAACTTCCAATGGAAGTATGGTCCGCATGGCGTCGAACACCATCCCTGGTACAATTTCCACTCATCTCTAGTTAAGATTTATTTCTTGAAAGTATCATCTTTAGCAAATAAACCCCTAATCAATGTAAAAGTTTTTGTGGGAGTAGGGTGGTGCTCGTTGTACCAGGGTGGCCGAGTGGTTAAGGCATTGACTTAATGTACCTGGACGTATGTCGCGCATGGGTTCGAACCCCCTTTCTGGTAAATTCCAACAGGGGTCTGGTAAGATTTTTATTTCCTGCAGTTGAAGTATCATCTTTAGCAAAGATTCTTATCAGTGAACGGTTTGATGATAGTTACTCGTAGGTCCCAGTGTGGCGATGGTCGAGGCCCAATCCCTGGAAATTCCAAAACCATCTCGGTAGATTTTGATTCTTCAGTGAAGTTATATCTTTAAGCAAATAACCTAATCAAGTAAAAAGTGTTGGGGAAGTAGGTATCTAGTACAAGCGGAGGCGAGTGCGTTAAGGAGTCGACTTAAGTTCCAAGGGCGTATGTCCGAATGGGATCGAACCCCATCCTGTTAAATTTCCAACCCAAACCATCTGGGGTAAGCTTTTTATTTCTTCAGTTGAAGTTATCATCTGTTAAGAACAAACCCTACTCAATGTAAAGTGTTTGTTGCAAATTGGGTACTCGTAGCCACCAGGTGGCCGACGAGTGTGAGGCGTGGATTAAGAAAAAGTTCCAATGGAGGTAGTCCCGCATGGTTCGACCCCATCCTGGTAAATTTCCAACGCCATGTCTGTAAGATTTTTAGTTCCTTCAGTTGAAGGTATCATCTCTAAGCAATAACCCCTATCATGTCAAAAGTGTTTGTGGCGTTAGGGTACTCGTAGTAACAGGGTGGCCGAGTGGTTAAGGCGTTGGACTTAGTTCCAATGGACGTAGTCCGCATGGTTCGAACCCCAGCCCTGGTAAATTTCCCACACCGTTTCTGGTAAGATTTTTATACTCAATTGAGTTATATCTCTAGCAAAAATTCCTTTTATCATGTAAAAGTGTTTTGATGAATAGTTTACTCGTAGTACCAGGTTGGCGAGTGGTTAAGGCGTTGGACTTAAGTCAATGAGTATGTCCGCATGGGTTCGAACCCCATCCCTGGTAAATTTCCAACACCATGTCTGGTAAGTTTTTCTTCCTTCAGTTGAAGTTATCATCTTTAAGCAAATAACCCCTAATCAATGTTAAAAGTGTTTGTGGAGTAGGGTGCTCTAGTAGTACCCAGAGGGTGGCCGAGTGGTTAAGGCGTGGGACTTAAGTTCCAATGGGAGTATGTCCGCATGGGTTCGAACCCCATCCTGGTAAATTTCCAACACCGTTTTGGTAAGATTTTTATTTTCCTTCAATTGAAGTTAGCACTCTAGCAAAGAATTCCTATCAATGTAAAAGTGTTTGATTGAATAGGTACTCGTAAGTTACAGGGTGGCCCGCCGATAAGTGGTAAGGCGTTTGCGACTTAAGTTCCAATGGAGTATGTCAGAATGGGTTCGACCCATCCTGGTAAATTTCAAACACCATCTCTAGGTAAGATTTATTTTCCTTCAGTTGAAGTTTACAATTTAAGCAAATAACCCTAAATCAAAAAAAATTGTAAAAATTGTTGTGGAGTAAGGTGTACTGTAGTACCAGGGTGGCCGACCGAGTGTTTAAGGCGTTGAATTAAGTTCCAATGGACGTATGTCAGCATGGGTTCGAACCACATCCTGGTAAATTTCCAAAAACACCGTTTCTGGTCGATTTTTTATTTCCTTCCAATTGAAGTTAGTTATCATCTCTAAGCAAAGAATTCCTTATCAATGTAAACGGTTTGAGGAATAGTTTACCGTAGCTACCCGGGGGCGATGTTAAGGGCGTGGACCTTAAGTTCCAATGGACGTCTGTCAGCATGGGTTCGAACCAATCCCTGGTAAATTTCCAGCACCATCTATAGTAAGATTTTTATTTCCTTCAGTTGAAGTTACAATCTTTAAGCAAATAACCCCTATAATCAATGTTAAAATGTTTGTGGGAGTAGGGTAATCGTAGTACCAGAGGTGGCCGAGTGGTTAAGAAAGAAGTTGGGACTTACGTTTCCAATGGAGTATGTCCGAAGGGTCGATCCCATACATGGATCAAATTTCCAACACCCAATCTCTAGTAGATTTTTATTCTTGGGAAAGAGTATCATATTTAAGCAAATAACCCCAAATCAATGTAAAAGTGTTTGTGGAGTAGGGTACTCGTGTAGTACCAGGGTGGCCGTGTGGTTAAGCCGATGGACTTAAGTTCCAATGGGCGTATGTCGATGGGTTCGACCCCATCCCTGGTAAATTCCAACAATTTATGATAAGATTTTTATTTCCTCAGTTGAAGTTAGCATCTCTAGCAAGGAATTCCTTATCAATGTAAGGTTTGATAAATAGTTTACTCATAGTACCCAGGGTGGCCGAGGGTTCGAGCCCCATCACTGGTAAATCTCCAAAACATCTTGGTAGATTTGATTTCCTCAGTGACATTATCATCTTAAAGCAAATAAGCCAACCTAATTCATTTAAAAGGTTTGTGGAGTAGGTATTCATAGTACCAGGGGGCCGAGTGGTTAGTGGTTAAGGCGTTCGACTCTTCTTAGTTCAAAGGGGTATGTCCGCATGGGATCGAACCCATCCCTGTTAATTTCCAACACCAGCTGCGGTAAGATTTTTATGTCCTTCAGTTGAAGTTATCATCTTAAGCAAAAGAAGTTACTTATCAATGTAAAGTGTTGGTGGAATTGGGTACTGTGCACCCAGGGGGACCGAGTAGAGTGTTAAGGCGTTGTTGGACTTTAAGTTCCAATGGAGTATGGCCGCATGGGTCGAACCCATCCCTGGTCAACAATTTTCCAACACCATGTCTGGTAAGATTGTTATTTCCTTCAGTGGAAGAGTTAGTATATCATATTAAGCAAATAACCACTAATCAATGTAAAAGTGTTTGTGGCGTAGGGTACTCGTAGTACCAGGATGGCCGAGTGGTAAGGGCGTTGGACTTAGTTCCAATGGAACGTATGTCGCAGGGTTCGAACCCCATCTGGTACAATTGCAAACACAGGTTTGGGTAAGATTTTTATTCCTTCAATTGAAGTAGTTATCATCTCTAAGCAAAGGAATCCTTATCACTGTAAAGTGTTGGAGGAATGTTACTCGTATGTGAGTACCGGGGTTGGCCGAGTTGGTTAAGCGTTGGCTTAAGTTCCAATGGAAGTATTATGTCCGACACAGGGGTTTCGAACCCCACCTGTGTTAAATTTCCAACACCATCTCTATGAAGATTTTGATTTCCTTCAGTTGAAGGTCATCTTTAAGCAATGACCATACCAATATAAAAAGTGTTTGTTGAATAGTTTACTCGTAGTACCACGGTGGCCGAGTGGTTAGGGCGATGGACTATAGTTCAAATGGATGTATGTCCGCATGGGTTCGACCCAATCCCTGGTAAATTTCCAACACCATGTATGGTAAGAATTTATTTCCTTCCGTTGAAGTTATCATCTTTAAGCAAATAACACTAATCAATTTGTAAAGTTTGTGGAGTAGGGTGATCGTATCAACAGGGTGGCCGAGTGGTTAAGAAGTGGACTCATTTCCAATGGACGTAGGTCCAGCATGGGTTCGAACCCATCCCCTGGTAAAATTTCCAAAACCATCTCTAGTAAGACTTTTTATTTTTTTGAAGTTTCATCTTTAAGCCAAAGCAACCCTAATCAATGTAAAAGTGTTTGTGGAGTAGGGTACTCGTAGTACCAGGATGGCCGAGTGGTGGTTAAGGCATGGACTTAAGTACCATGGACGTAGGTCCGCATGGGTGGTTCGAACCCCATCCATGGTAAATTTCCCAACTAATTTTGGAAGATTTTTTTTATATTCCTTCAGTTGAAGTTATCATCTTAAGCAACGAATTACTTATCAATTAAAAGTGTTGGTGAGTAGTTTACTCGGTAAAACAGGGTGGCCCGAGTGGTTGATTAAGTAAGGCGTTGGACTTAAGCGGAAGTTCCCCAAGTCAGAAGATGAGATGTACCAAAACCAAGGCCTCTCATCATTTAATTCGGGTACTATCAGCAACGTGCAGAAGTATATCAAACAGAGAACTTGACAGGGCACTAAATTACATCTCTAAGAGCCTTACTCACGCGTATGGCCTACTCCGTGATGCCCCAAAGGGCAGCTAGATTAGCTCACATAAAGAACACATGGTCGCAGGATGGTAACATAGTCGTCGTCGATTAACAAATAAAGAAAAATAACCATTCTCTAGATGTATTCGTTATGCTACTGAGCATTTGCTGTACCAGGGATGGTTACCAAATTACAGTTTTTGATGTATTTGAAATTATCTTGTGTCTACTGTATTTGAAATTGTATGTTCTAATGTATTTGAAATTCTTTATTATCCTTGCCTAATAACATACCACAAGATCCACACAATGTAATATTTTGATCTTGTGGTAGATATTATGATAGTTACAGGTCTTCAATAGTATCGGTAGTTTGTGGTATGTGAGTATCATCATCAACATAAAGTGTGGTGCATCCACGTACATCCCGCCACCCACACACGCGCCATGTAGGCCTGTAACTCAAGGTTCCCATGCGGCCCGCAATTTTCTTGGCATCCCTGTACATCGTGGCCTGTGGCGCCAGTTTGTTGTTGTTTATTACGGTGGTATTTTGTGGTCTATGCTGAGTTACTCAAATTTTGTAATTATGATTTAGCAACGCTAAGCATATACCACATATACCACAACTCAAAGTTTTGTAAGTAGTTTGTGGTTATGGAAGTGCTCTAAGTATGATGTAAGTTGTGGTATATTGTGTAATCTGTTGGGTAAGCTCCTCACAATCTAACAGCCTGCAGTGTTAGGGAAAACTGTCGTGATCCCATAGCAGTACTTACCATTATTATTGGTGTTCATTTAAATTATTATAAATATAATCAACGTATGAAACCCCCCTATTGTATTTTTCAATTTGTGGCCCCTAAATACGTATGATGATCCATAATGGCACTGCACCGAAGGTTGTGAGTAATGTGCGAAATGGTATTGAACCTTAGTACACAACCGGTTTTTTTTTAAAAAAAAAAAAAAAATCAATGATTTTTTTCTTTTTTTTAATTAGGTGAAGTACTATCATTGTGTACGGGGATTCAATTTGACCGATACCCCCTTTCATACTAATATTTTATAATGTTTTTAATTGCATTGATACAATTGAAATTTATTTTGTGTATAATGATAGTCTGGTGTTTATATAATATCTATATTATCCGATATCGAGTACATTTTACTATTGTTGTTATGTTCCCTATCCGGTAGTTGCTGGTAATTTATAGGTAATTGGACTAAGACCCAGCCCAACAGCCTTCAATGCAGTGTGTTCATTTATCCACAGATGCTCTTGCATAACCCTAACATACAATAATTATAGTATTTCTTTTTAATGCTCTACTCTCCTCTTCATCTTTTCATGTCTTTTCTCTTTCTGTATATGCTCAATATTACAGCAACAACATATGTTAAGTTTATTTAAACCATAAGTATAATTTTAATGTTGTTTTCACTATGGTTTCATTGTGTGTGGTGTTCATGCTTATATTATTGAATGTTGTTACCTTTCCCGACCCAAGTTATTTACCCTTGTATGATACATAGTCTATCCTATGTTATGAAGGATATAAACATAATGTTTATCCTCAAATGCGCATGCTTTAGGCATTGCTTCTCGTATGATGTTTAATAACTGCACTTGCCACCGAAGCGTTGTGGCAATGTGGAATGATAATGACCTCTGTACGCAACATAGTTTGTTTTCA
>JAMKCH010061767.1:0-19408 GCA_023653785.1 Ophioderma brevispina
AGTTTTGGTAACAGCAAAATTCTTTAAGGAGATGTGAATCTCTCACTGAATTTCCGTTTCCCATAAAGCTTCCCCTTTATTCGCCACGCACATTTATTTTTGAATGTTTGTGTTGGGGGACCTTTCCCCGAAAGACAAACTACTGAGATAAGCATCAATCGAAAAAACATTCAACTGACCCACATATATTTTCAGGGCTAGTATTCTCACTTCGCCACTCCTCCACAGGAGTTTTACCAATCAGAATATTTCTCCCGTATAATTCAAGTCTCAAAAATCCTCAGCTCGTGTTTGTTGGTTAAATTGCTTGCCTTGATCTTGCTTCCTCAATGATAATTTCATCCATACTTTACACTCTTTAATATTATTTTCCACCCAGTACTACTGTGTTGTTATATATGTCCACTTAATGTCCTCATCACATGCCTCTTTCTTTTGGTGATATGCTTCCATGTGAGGGGAAAAAAAAATAAATAAAAATCGGACCTTCATCGGGTCACCTCATCTTTACGTGTCGCTCGGACTGGGTAGCCTATAGTCATTTTGAAGAGGGAGGCATCAATTGATAATACGCTTTTTGTTTGGGAGAAGCTTCCGTCTATTACCCACTGCATCGCCAATATCGTTGTTTTTTTCATCTTTTTGCACTGCCACTTACCACCGATGTGCAGCAGATGGTCAGAGCTGGGGGGAGGGCAGGCCTTCCACGGACAAGATATCATATGTAAATCATGCATTGGACTTTAAAGCGATATCGTGTTGTTGATTCCCTATCAACTCATATCACTCCAGGCTGCTCCAGCGAACTCCTAAACGCACTAACCAACTCAATCAATCCATATCTGGGCATTAACGGACCTACTTTGGGAAGGCGCAGATAATTCAGTACCTGCAGCCACGATATGGGTATTTTTTCTTAGTAGTTACATTTATCTACGGCTGTAAAAATAAAACTGTAAAGAACGTCGTTTTAACTGTCAGCTTGTGGGACTCACAACGTGCAGAACTTAAAATAACTGGGCCATAAAAATGCGAAACCCTTGCAGGGATTGAAAAAGAACGGCGTGAAATCTCAGCTTCACATTATCGGTCATTTTTTACTTGTTTTTAAAACTATGTTTAAAACAGTTAAGAATAATCGGTTACTAATCAATCTCTCACACTGACATCATCAAACGTTTGTATTTACATTCCACAATTTGTAATATTGGGTTTATTTTAGGGCAATTTTGAAAAAAAGACAAACCGTGAAGAAAATATAGATTTAAACAGGATACACTTGTTTAAATAAGGTATGTCGATATTATAACCTCACCAATTACTTTAATCAGAATGAGTACATTTTATTTACCATAGCCAATACACATAATTTAGTTACCTAACTACTGTTATTTACAGTTTTTCTGTTTCCAAATTGGTAATTTTATGTTGGATATCAGTAATAAAGCTTGAAATTGTTGAATAACCTGGGTTGACCGTAATTTAAAGGTTAAAGGTCCTAGCGAACTCCTAACGCACTAACAACTCAATCATCCATATCTGGGCATCAACGGACCTACTTTTGGAAGCGTAGATAATTCATTACACTGCGCCACTATATGGATAATTATTTTTTGTAGGTACCTGTATATCACTGTTAAAATAAACTCGAAGTGCACTTCTGCACTTATATATTTCTCTTTTATCTCTGTGCATGACAACCCATCCGTTTATATCGCCGTCGCTTCACTTTCCAACTAATGTGAATCCTTCAACTGATTCTCCGTTTCCCTAATCGCCTTATTCACCGCGCACATCTATATTTTACGTTGTTGCCTCTGCCGGTACTGTACCAATGTTATCCCAACAACTCTCTAATGTAAACGAGTGAAAATGTCACTCCTCAAAAGAGTAAAAAGCAGTGGGTTTTGTACTTTCAGACAATTTCCACCAAAATAAGTGAAAATCACTCCAACAGAATGGATTTCCACTCGTTTTCGTGTTTGTGCATCATTTAACTCCCCATCAGATTGCAAAGTTGTCCTTCGTTTTTAACTCCTCCATTTTCCGGAACCTAACCCATGTTCGTTATGCCTATAGCTTAATCGCATAAAATGCTTTTACTTTTTTCACCCATATTTATTTGTTTTCCTAATTATATTTATTTCCCTCATGTACAGCACATGCCTCTTCTCTCTCCTTCGTAACATTTGTTGACTGCTCATGCATCCATTTCCATTACGTTAATTTGATTGTCTTACTCTCGTCACATACGCATCGCGTAATAATAGACACGACAAGGAACAGATATGGTTTTATAATGCTATTATTTTTTAATGGGCACATGGTCCATAATAATGTGACAAATATTCCATTCCATATATGGCCGCATTCACATACTTTTGTAGTGCCTCTCTAGCACATAATTTCCACAAGACCCCATGATGCTACAAGTCTCCCCATTCAATTCCATTCAATATAATTATACGCTTAACATCAAGCCTCAGTTTAACACAGAATAGAACCCGGCGGACGCCGCATAAATCGCAAATTTCCCCGTCCGAACCATTCCGACTTCCGGGTCGGTCGGGCGTTATTAACGTTCCGGGGGCTATTAGACCACATAGGATGTCCGAATAATTTGTGATTTTGGGCTACGCACATCTGGGAAGTAAAAAATTCTTCACCATAATTTTTTTTAAAAACATTATAATTAAAATTGTTTGGGTATGTTCAATTGAAAAGTTGCACATTTACGAGAATGAAAGATTAAAACAGTGCTATGACACTGTCGGCTAAGCCGTTCACTTTTCGGTGTTGATTGGTTGAAGATGAGCGATTTTAAGCTCATCAGCCAACACCATAACGTTGTAATGAAATGATATGGGATTACTCGGCCATTTTCAGATGGCAAGAAAACGCGACGGACTTGCCACGATCCTCGCGGGGGGCACTGAAAAACTTTTGCGTTTTCGCGATCTCACTGAGAGAACACCGTTGAAAATGTTCAGGGTACGATCTGGTGCTCATTTTTAAATGTGACTCAACGATGGAAGTTTAGATGTTTTTGAGGGCAAGAGTGCACTGGAATCCGAGGTTTATAAACTTGGCATAATTCTCGACTCTGTTGACTTGCCACAATACTCAGTAAATGATCCCCGAGCACATTGAATTGTGCCATGAATTTACCGATACCGGCAATTGCCCAAATCCGCGAAGTGCTACACAAAGTTCTGTAAACAAAACGTGATAGAGAGGGAAGAAAGAGGCCGGCAGGAGAAAAGAGATGAGGTCAAGGATTTTTTTGAATCCAACAAAAGGTAAAGTTATTATTCTTAGCTCAGTGGTTATCACACAGCGGCTAGGGACCATCAGACTCGGTCCAGTAACCACATGATTTTTTTATATTGTCAATAAACTGAAAAAAAAAACAAACAAACTTACTGTTGACATCAGAAAATTTTAACTGGGGTGGTTAGTGCCTATGCTCCGAAAAGTTTTCAGACTTTTCCTGTAGTCTATTGGAAATTTGAACCTGCATTGCCAAAAATTATTAAAACAATGAGACTTTGAATGTAAATTAGTTCTCGTCGGTTGAATGCATATTGAAAGTTGAGAATTTTTAGTATTGTTGCCAAAGTTAAAGTTAATAGCCTTTCCACACCGGCGTATGTATTGTAGGGCGGTGCTTTTAGTAAAAGGAAACTTATACCGCGATGAACTTTATTGGGGTAACTCGCATCACGGTTAGAAGATTCCGTATAAATAAACATGTAGAAGGTGTGAAATGAATAGGCTCAGAGGAAAAAAAAGGTTTCGCAAATATTTCGGTAACTGCAAAATTCTTTAAGGAGATGTGAATCTCTTCAACTGAATTCTGAAAATTCTCCGGGTCCAATAATCTCTCCCCTTTAAATCACCAGGACACAATTTATTTTTGAAATGTTTTTTGTTGGGGGACATTTCCCGAACGACAAACTACTGAAATAAGCATCACGAAAAAAATTCACGATACCCACCTATATTTTTAAGGCTATTATTTCATCATTCGCCACTCTCCAACATGGAGTTTTACCAATCAGTATATTTCTCACAGTATAATTCAGTCTGATAAATCCTCAGCTCGTGTTTGTTGGTTAATTGCTTGCCTTGATCTGCTCCCTCACTGTATTTTCACCATACTTTACCTCTTTATATTAGCATCATTTCACCCAGTACTTACTGTGTTGTCTATTATTTCCTTAATTTCCTCATCACCTCCTCCTTCTTTTGTTGCTATCTTCCAATTAGGAGAAAAAAAATAAATAAAATCGGCCTTCACATCGGTCCCTCATCTTACGGTGTCCTCTCGGACCTGGGGTAGCCTATAGTCATTTGAAGAGGGATGGCATGCATGCAGTTTGATAAATACGCTTTTTTGGGAGAAAAGCTTCCGTCTATTACTCCACTGCAATCGACAATATCGTTGTTTTTTTTGCATCTTTTTGCATGCCAACTTACCACGATGTGCAGGCAGATGGTCCAAGCTGGGGGGAGGGCATCCCGTCCACGGAACCATATTCCAGATGGTAAAACATGCATTGAACTTTCAGCTATATCGTGTATGTGATTCCGCTATCAGCTCATATCACTCCAGCTGCTCCAGCGAACCCAAAAACGCACAACGCACTCATCATCCATATCTTGGGCATTAACGGAACCTACTTTTGGAGCGCCGATAATGTCATTATCACTGCAAGCCACTATATGGGTAATATTTTTCTTGTAGGTACTGTATCTAATACACTGGTTAAAAATAAAACTGTAAAGAAACTTCGTTTTAACTGTCGCTGGGGGGACTCCAAACGTGCAGACCTACATAACTGGGGCGCATAAAATGCGAACCTATGCAGGGATGTGCAAATACGGCGTGAATCTCAGCTTTCAGCTTCAACATTCTCGTTCATTTCATTTTTCACTTGTTCTTAAGCTATGTTAACAGGTTAAGAATTAAATCTTTACTAATACAATCTTCTCACACGAACATCATAAAAAACGTTGTTTTACATTACCCCATATTGTAAAGAGTTGGGTTATTTTAGGCATTTTTAAAAAAAGACCAACACGTGAAGAAAATAGATTTGAAAACCTGGAGGGTACACTTTTTAATAAGGTAATGTAGAATCGTATAACATCACCAATTACTTAATCATAATGAGTAACTTATTTTAACCATATCCATACACATAATTTAGTTACTATCTACTGTTTATTTACAGTTTTTTCTGTGTTCCAAATGGTATTTTAATGTTGTATATCAGTAATAAAGCTGAGATTGTTGAATATAACCCTGGGTTACCGTATTAAAGGGACAGTCCTAGCGACTCATAAAACGAACTAACCACTCAATCATCCATCTCTTGTGCCATTCACGGACCTACTTTTGAAGCGCAGATAGTCATTACAGCTGCGCCCCCTCTATGGATCATTAATTTTTGTAGTACATGTATGATACTTTTAAAATAAAACTTCGAAGTGACTTCTGCCACTTAGATATTTCTCTTGTAGTGCTCTGTGCATGACACCCCCTCCGGTTATATCGCCGTCGCTTCACTTTCCAACATACTGTGACTCTCTTCAACTGAGTTGCTCTCCTCGTTTCCCTAATCGGTTCCTTATTCACCTGCGCACATCTATATTTTAAAGTTGTTGCCTCTGCCGTGACGGTTTACCATTTTATTCCCAACATACTCTTTAATGTAACGAGTGAAATTTCACTCCTCAAAAGAAGTAAAAAGAGTGGGTTTTGTACTTTCAAGACAAATTCCACTCAAAGCGAAAATCACTCCCAAAAGAATGGATTTCCACTCGTTTTCGTGTTGTCATTCATTTAACTCCCCATCAGTATTGCAAGTTGTCCTTCTGTTACTCCTTCCCTTTCCCTAACCCGTGTTCGTTATATGCCTATCTTTAGTCCCTTTCCCATAAATCCTTTTACTTTTCACCCAATAGTTTACTGTGTTGTCCATATTATATTATTTCCCTCATTACGCACATGGCCTCTTCTCTCTCCTCGTACATTGTTGACTGCTCAGCCATCATTTCCATTAACGTTAATTTGATTGTCTTACTCTCGACACATACAGCATACGCGTAGATATAGAGAACGACAGGGAAAACAGATATGGTTTTATAATGGCTATTATATTTTTTAATTTGGCAACATGGTCCATAATAATGTGGACAAATATTCCAATCCATATATGCCGCCTGCAACATACTTGTAGGCCTACTCTAGGCACATAATTTCCACACGACCCATTAATGCTACAAAGTCTCACCATATACAATTCCATTCAATATAAAACGTTCATACGCTTCATCAAGCCTCAGGTTTAACACAGGAATTACCCTGGCGGACGCCCGAAATCCAAAATTTCCCCGTGCCGGACCAATTCCGACTTCCGGGTCTCGGTCTGGGCGTTTTATTACTTCCGGGGGCTATTTCGACCACGGATGTCCGATAATTTGTGATTTTGGGCTACGCACGAGTCTGGGAAGTAAAAAATTCTTCCACCATATTTTTTAAAAAATATAATTAAAATTCTTGTGTATGTCCAGATTGCCAGAAGTTGCACCTTTACGAGAAAAAGATAAAACATTGCGTATAAATACTGTCGGTCTAAGCCGTTCACTTTCCGGTGTTCGATTGGTGGAAGATGCACGATTTTCAGCTCATCAGCCAATCACATACGTTTGTAATGCAATCGATCTTTATCTCGGCAATCACTGACAAGAAAATGGCGACGGACTTGCCTAGCGATCCTCGCGAGGCCACTGAAAACTTGTGCGTTTTTCATGCGTATCTCACACTGCTATGAACCCCGTTGAAATCTTTCAGGTACGACTCATGGTGTGCTCATATTTTAAATGTGCCGAAAGGATTGAAGTTTAGATTGTTTTGAGGGCAAGAGTGCACTGGAATCCGAGGTTTGTAAACTTGGCATAATTCTCGACTCTGTTGACTTTGCAAATCTCAGTAAAAATATCCGACACATGAATTGTGTGCCCCATTAATTTAACGATACCCGTCAATTGCCCAAAATCCATGCGAAGTTGGGCTACAAAAAGTTCTGTAACAAAACGATGGATAGAGCGGGAAGAGAAGTGGCTGAGAAAGAGATGAGGTCAAGGATGATCCAACAAAAGGTAAGTTTATTACTTCTTGAGCTCATGGTATCACAAGCGGGCTAGGGACCGGATCAACTCGGTCCAGGTACCCACCTGATTTTATTTTATCTGTCAATCAACCTGAAAAAAAAAAACAAACAACTTACTGTTTGACACAGAAACAATTTTTAAACTGGGGTAAGGGCCCTATGCTCCGACCAGTTTTCAGACTTTTCCTGTAGTCTATTGTAAATTTGAACCTGCATTGCCAAAACTTATTACAACAATGAGACTTTGAATGTAAATTAGTTTCTCGTCGGTTGACTGCATATGAAGTTGAAAGAATTTAGTTTGGCGCAAGTTAAAGTTTAAACCTTCCCACACCCGCGTATGTAGGGCGGTGCTTAGTAGAAAGAACTTCTACCTCGATGAACGTTTTTTATTTTGGGCGTACTCGCACACGGTAGAAGCACTTCCTTATACAATAACCTTTACAGTGTAAATGCATAGGCTCAGAGGAAAAAAGGTTTCGCAAATTCGGAGCTAATAAAAATTGTTCATATTCATCCTCGCGTCGTAAAAACACTGCACACCCTAACTGAGAAGGCCTTTTATCATAATAGATGCCTAAAATTTATAAAATTATAATATGAGATACAAAATTCACAGGGTGAAATCCTTCCATATATTGTATAAGCTCCCCAACAGTTATGCAGCGGGCATAACAGCGCCATTACTCACATGTGAAAGCAAATTGTACTAGCGATTTGTAATTATCTTTATTCTGGTAGAACACTTCATGCCTTTGAAATATTCGAGGTCCCGTGTATCTCTCAGTCCAGTGTCATCAATAATTTCAAAAATTGGTTAATTTTTTTAATGCCACTGACTTGAAGAGTTACAAATTTGTCACCCCCATGTGCATATATTTGAGCTAAGAAACTGCTGTTACCTAATCTTGTTTTTTATTTGACATCAAAATCCTTTATTTAACCCTTTTAACCTGTCCTCACAATATGTCGAAAGTTGCATACTAAATGAGTATAGTTTATTATTGGACAATGGTATTTTTTTTATGATACATTTTATTTAAATATGCACATGATGGTTTATAACATATAGAACCAGAATGTTCCAAAGGTTATTGGACCAAGCAAGTATATAGAAAACCAACAACTAAGTTTTGGACTGCGTACTACAGTAAATTCCCAGAAAAATCCTAGAGAAAAGCATCCGTTGAGTTTCTGTCATAAAAGACTTAAAATACTATAATTTTGATTCCTAAAGCAGGTATTCAGTGTTCATGTAACATTCCAAATATCAATAAACACTGGATTCTAAAAGAAGTAAATGATTATGCGTCTTTTCCTGGAAATTGTCTCAGTTTTAAGATTTATTACGTGGTTTTCATTATTAAATAGGATTAGTTGGTCAGGAACAGTAGAGACGCCTTTTCTTTTTCAGTACGTGATTAAACATTTATAGACGAAACAATGTCTGTGTTCAGGTTGGTGAATACCTGGTCTGAAGTCTTATTTAGAGGGGTAGACAATCAGAAAGACGTACCTCAGCACTGAAAGAAATCTTAAGAAGTTCTTTAATTCGTTGTTCATAATTAAAAATTGTTTTTTTTTTTTGCTAAAGTTTTATATAATGTTTGCCTTACATTACCATGAGCTTTATGAGGTGTTTACATTTTGAGTAATTTAATAGCCATTTTTCTTAGTAAGAAAATATTAAACCAATCAACAATTCTCAACTCAAAAGCAGTATTACAGCAGAATTCAAGAAATTCTTTCATATTTCTTCAGTTGCTGAGTTACGTCCTTCTGATTGTCAACCCTCGTTTGGTCCTTGTTCTTTAAAGGTGCTTGTTCCGATTTGTGTCTCATGTTTTCTACCTGATCATGAGAACTTGGCACTTGCAAACGCTCGCCACCACATATTGTATCCAACAAACTTAAGATATGGTTTTGATTGAAAAATTTCAGGACTACATGTGAGAAAAATGCAGTCCTTCATCCGATAGTCTTAAACCATATTATTCCTCCTTTAATATGCCCAGAATTAGTCTAGTTTCCCAAGACTTTTCAAATGGATTATATAGATTAATCAGTCGGCATAATTATAATCCCTTGAAGTCTGAGACTGGACTAGGTCAATGTAATATTACACAGAAGAATGACCAAAATTTCTGCTTTCCTTAAGACGATCCGCCACAAGCCCTTCAATTTTAAAGTAGTCTAAGATGATGTTCTTATGCAGGCAAACTGGAAAATTTCATTTTCCAGAAGCAACATCAGTGTCATGGAAAGTATGGCCCAAATCCCTCCTTTTAATCATTTTGTTTTGAAAGCAGAATTACATACCATTCAAAAAGGAATTTTTGCCAGGAAGGAGCTTTCCCCGATCTTGCTTGCAATCAGTGCATGATAGGGTTTAAAAATAGACATAATCATGGAAAAACAAGCTTCTCAAATGAAAAATCTGTTTTGGGCTGACATTTCGTGTAATTTCTGAAATGGGAAAATGGGAAAAATCCTTAGCAAAAATTGCTCTAATAACATTAGTTTCGTTATAAAATAAGCACACTATAAGAACGCTAATCTTTGAAAAAAACATTGTAAAGATGTTCTATTATTTTTAAGGTACATTCATGAGTACAAGCACATTCTGTTTTATTCAAGGTTCACTAGGTAGCCTTGGGATAGCTTTCATCAAAACTTTAGTTGATTCTGATCTTTGCGGTTTGTGTAAAGCAATTTGTTTCCAACTGGCGATGGGCCATTGTGCCGTACTTTCTGGTCTGGTCCGTATTTACAAATTACCACATATGCAGTTAGAATAGGTACAACGTTTTGCTAATGCTAACGTTCAGATATACAAATCTCTAAACTCTTTAGGTTAAGTAGGGTGCCAGTTGGACGAGATTGTGATCCAAATTGTCCCCTTTAAGCACCAAACCACTATAACTTGTTTGAAACAGATTGTACAAATATTGGCCAATCAGAATCCATATAAATATCCATTATATGAAATTTTTCCAGAAATGACTAATTACCCTAAAGGGAGTGATATGCCCTCAGTTTGCTTTTGTAATACTCAACCGTTTTTTTTTACTTCCACGGTAAAATAAACACCCTGAATATCTAAGGGTGCATTTGGCATTATATTTTGAACTTCTGCAATTTTAAATTGAGTGCAACCTTAGGGATGCGCCATTAGACATTAAAAGGATTCATAGGTTTTAAAATAAAAATGCCCACCAGTGACACGATTACACACCAAACTCTCTACACTAATGACTGCTAAAATTCCTTAATCTCCAAAAATTAATTTATATTTTTCATTGAACAAGAAAATAAGCCTATGCACCCTTCCCCTCGAGGTTAAATGATAACTAACCTTTACAAATTAGAGGTGCTATAGTTGGAAAAACTTGGAAAGTTTCCTATAGAAATGCTAATGATATCCAAAAAGAAACAAATTTAAAAGACTATATAAATGTAACATATAACTGATAAGATATCTTTGGAAGGTTTTATGATCATCAGAAGGAGGTTACCGTACTACAATAAACCACCCTTCCCCCCCGTTTGTATGCAAAATACTGGCCACAAGTGGTATTTACACTTATTTTATAGTTAAAAATGCACCTCTTTGTCTTTTTTTCCCTAGCAAATCCGGACATGAGGCATTCGCTTTGGGGGCCTTAATATTCACTAAAATCACTACTGATAATACCTGAAGGTGTTATTGCATTTAACACAGCCATAAAGCCTCATCTTGAATCTAATCATCCTTTAATTCTGTTAAAACACGGGATAGCCTGGGTATAACAGCCCGACGGGTGAAACATATTAAAATTCACTCCATTCGGCTGCGTTCCGTACCGGCCCGTGCAATATCCAGACAAAGCTGTTGCTCCAACCCATTAGGAAATCCTTCCATGCTTTCACGTTTACGACGCTGAATTCTGCAAAAATTCTTCTGCGGGACTTTGGGCCAATCGTCCAATTTTCAAGGTAATGTGGCAATTTTTCAATTTGCCATACCCGGCAGTAATTAAAGGTATTCTAACCCCGATCGATCTGTGCAAAAATGTCGCGTATCTTCGTCGATATGCGTAACCTAGACCCCTTTCCGTTCACTTTCACTCGAAATCCTTTAAGCAGTTCGGCAAAGAACCCGAACGGGATTTGAAGCGCGTCCCGTTCGGGACTCTACGAAAAAGCCCAATGGGCCTTTCTAAAATCGAAAGGTACATTACAAAATCTGCGTACGTGTTGGTCAATTACCCTGCCATGTGAATTTTCAAATTCAAAGTCTATAGGGATCAAAAACGGGGTGGATAGGGGCTAATTCCTATTAGAGATTACTTTTCGGTAGTATTATTGAAACCGATCAGTTGTGCCATTTTTAAATCTATGTCTAATATTGGGTATTTAATTTTTATGATTTCAATGAAGATATATTCTTCATGCCAGTCGCATGTACGTATGCAATAAAGAGTTGGGTCTATCGCCATAAACCATGCTAAATGGCATTGCATACCAATACATAACAGCTTAAATCCTGAATGAAAAATTGTTTAAAACCCTCCTTTTTTAGGATTTCTGTATGATCATGATTATTAAGGTGGTAAGTAAATACATAATAGCGGTACTATGGTTGGGTACATTGAGCAACGTACATATACGCGAGAAAGTCTTGCCGAATCCGTACTATACCACTTTTCATCAGTACACAGACCGGACATTGGCACTGTGGAGGGCCTTACCACTCACCGTACGAAGCTAAGAACACATGACAAGTTATACAAGGATGAAACCACGGACATTTCATACTAACAAGACGTATTACTTTTAGACCTATTAACCTTACCGCGAGTCACAGGGCCCACTATGCCGGGGGTTGTATCAGCAGCGTAGATAATAACAGCTAATAATAAAGTCCAGTAAAAAAGGCATGATAAATCGTTGGGTAGGGGAGTTTAAAAAAACCTTCTCCTCTGCTTTCTGTACTTTTTGTAGTCAGGTTAATCTACCATTATATTTGATCTATGATTTCTATACACGTACCGTATTTGTACACATTATCGCTTTTGTTTACATCTGACGGGGGACTTCCCCGTGGGCACATACAGGCTTCGTGTACATGTACCCTCGGACCCTCTATGGTGTTGCTGGAAACCGGGGGGGATTGCGATATCTTCCAACTCAAAATCCTAGACTTTATTTCCAGGACTGTTATTCTGCCAACTTTTAATTTGACTCATTTTAGATGTATTAATCATCTATTTAAACGGGCGGCAAAAAACGACTAGGTTGGTGTTGACCTTTACCAAGATGGCCACTGCTTGTGCGAAAAGTACCTGATATGCGCTTGCGCAGTACTGTATAAAAGCCCATTTGGGCTTTTATAGCGTTCTGAACGGCGACTCGCCCTTTTAAAATCCGTTTTGAGTGTTTCCCGAGCTGATGCGTCCATATATGCTGCTGCCGGACCAAGTTTAATGAAAAAAAAGAAAATTATCAGTACCAAAATTTGTAAATCTTGGGAATTTTGTAAAAACACCAAATATCGCGTTTTGGCGTCGAAGGGAATAGACTAAGCCCGTTGTTGCGTGGGTCAAATGCCTCGCAGGACAAAGGTAATACGGTAGGCCTATAACGAAACCCCTAGCATGAATTGCAGAGAAATGATACTAAAACTGACTGCGCGGATCTGTCTAATCTTGAATAAAAAAAGTGATTTTGTCCCTCTCATATTGAACTGTCGGCCTCCTCTTATAGTACTGTATGCTGTAGCTAATCTAAAGCTGCAAAGCCGCTGACGAGGGGGAGGGGGGAGGGGAAAAAAAAGAAGAAAATTAACAAGATAAAAAAATTGCTTTATAACGCGAAAAATACATCTAAAAAGTGCCTCTTCAAAGTGAAGATCGAGACTTTTATAGGTAATATAGATTTCATATAAAGATGCAGCAGTGTCATTGAATTGTTGAGGAGTATTAAGCTTTTGGGAGACAGAGAAACACAGAGCTATTAATTCATTATTATCCACTGCAAAGCATTGTGTGCTATTGAAACTGGCGCAAAGAAACGATAAAGGGCCACCTTCACTCTATTGATGAAATTCCAATAACAGGTATTGTAGTCATGTAATCCCGAAGTCTCACACCCTACGACATGGCTGCCTATTACATATAGGGACAAAACATGTGATTCCTGTCAGCTCCTACGGTCCAAGCTATCATCCATGCAGCGACTCATAAAATCAATAACCAACTCAATCATTCCATATGGGTGTTAACGGACTACTTTAGCATGTTTAGGAATGCCGCGCTAAAATATGATTATGGTCACTTTCATAAAACAGCTGGCATTTGAGATAAGACATGCCCCACTCAAAAATGATATTGTCTCAAAAATGGTATGTTTAAACATTGAGGTATTCAAACATTATACGGGGGAAAAAAGAATGTTGCCAAAACAATTCTTAAGTTATCTGCACATATACTTGCACCAAACATTTGGTCCGACGTTCTCATGGTTTACAAATTTTGACTGAGCAAAATGGCACCTGATGACATTAGCAGCGGGTGCCAGAAAACAATTTTATTTTGTACGAAGGTCAAGTTTGAGTAAGCTATGAACTCAAGAACATGCTTCCTAATTTGTTTCGTTTCTTACGTTATCTTGAGCTGTGAGTATCCTGAATTTGCCTGACCCTTCGTCTCCTAATACCAGTTTTTTTTTTTTTTGAAATATTAGAGGCCTTTTATTTTTTTAACAGGCTCCATTTAATTTTTTAGACCAGAGTAAGCACTCAGCCTTTCCGTTCGTCCATCTTGACGAGGGTGATAGCTACGGATAAAAACCCACCATTTCTATTTCCGGTTGATGCTGAAAACGAGACCTCTTTAACTTGGTACAGAAATACAATTCCATGGCTAGTAGGACCAAAAGGTATATAGGGATATTATAACAGCGTTCCCTTGCATGATTGCGGAAGTGATTTACTGTTAAGTACCTGTCTACCTTGCAAAAAAATGAAAAACCCTCTTAATAAGTGGGGGGTTTTCATTTTTTCCCATGTCATCTGCTGAAAGTAAAAACTGCGGACCCCGACAGTAAGTAGCGTAACTAAGCGCATGGACTGGAAGGTTTGCAAAATATCATTATGTATTTTCCTGTCAGTCTTGCAGGTTACAGTATTTCAACACAATATATATTACCTTGTTATCCTTCCCTTTTTTATAGTTTCTAAATTCTAAACCATGTACCTACCTAGCATTTTTTAGAACATTAACAATCACTCGGAACCTTTGCCGATTATGTATTGCCGTTGCTATTAGTACTTTAAAGGAGGCAAACCTGATTTTAAAGTTCATCTGATAAATGCTTTGACCCAAAACCCCATATCTAAAGTTCGCGCCGATATTTCAACCGTTTTGATGTGAGAGCCAAAATAATATGGTCGATCATCAAAATGAGGCAACATTTGCGTTATAACATCCAAACCCAACATCCTTTAGCGTAAGATTCACAAGATAATGAGAAAATAGTAGCTTTCTCCAGATACCAACTTTTTGGGTTCTGGGGACGAGGATATTAGCGACTAGGACCATGGACCTGTAAAGATGGTTACGTATGCTTAATAAAAAAATTTCCGAGTGTGAGGCTGAAAAAAAGAGACTATTTAACTTGTTGACAGAAATACCACTTTAGTTTTAGGTCTTTTGAGCGACGACGGAAGGAATTCCACAATAGTGAACTGTAGTTACAATTAATTACAGTCCATTATGAAATAAATTAGTCTGCTTCAAATCGCAACATCTATGTTACGTTTACTTTTGATGATAATTCCAAGTTATCAAAAAATTTGCTCAAAATATGTGTATTTTTGACCTCGTCTTACCAGCCTTTTTTGTCCTGGGTTACCAAGGGGGGGGGGGGGGGGTGACAAACACCCCCTCGAGAATTCGTTATAAAGCACCCGAGCTTATGATTTTGATACAGTGGATAGATATGGTCCTCCTCTTTACCATTGACAAACAAAAGTACAAATACCCCAGTATGGCCTCACAATGACGTCATCAGTCCGAGAGTCGCACAAACTCGGCATTTTCCACAGAAAATAGGCGAAAAATACAAATTTTGCGCTAAAGAAAGTAGGACTATCGGATTTTTATGCGGTTTCAGCTCTAAATGATGGCAATTGGCTGTTGTACATAACATAAGTTTAGAAAGTTTTTTGGCATTTTTAGCCATTTAGCGCACCGGAGCGAAAAGTTCCACGAGAGCGGGTGGTAATCACACCCCCCTCCTGGTAAGGGAGGGTTAATACAGCGAAGAGACCCTAACTCAATTAACATAATAGTATGGATCAAATGAAACAGGTTTCAAAATGTTAACGTTTTTTTATGTTTAGGCTTATTCATATTTTGATTGTGTAATTACCAAGTCTATTTGCTCATACTTATTTTAATTCATATGTCAACGGCTTATGTATGTGAATATGATGGCTTGGGTTATGCTGATGTGGTCTAGTTTTGGGGGAAGCTGGGTAGGATTGTATATTTTTCTCTGCTGTGTTAATTTATTTTTTCATGTTTTTATATTATGTGCAATCCTAATTGTGATACTTTGTATGGAGTTTCAAGGCCGTTGTGGACTGTACCTATTGTCAATATGTGTAGGCCTACGTTTGTGTTTTATCCTTGGATATCCTTGCATAAATTGAAAGGAAGGGAAATTAATTGCTGGGAAAGGCACATTTTGTCAATTCCGTATTATGGACCTGATCTTGGACGCCTGCTTTTTGTTCATAATGGACAATATAACGTTCACTCGCGGTTTATGTCCTGAATAAAATAATTGCGCTGGAAAAAAGCAACATTTTGTAAATTCCGTTATGATAGCTCTTGAGCTCCTGCTTTTTTGTTAATGACGATATTGAAAGTTTCTGGCAGTTTATGTATTGAATACTATATATGGCTTTAAAAATAGGGAAGGAATATGCCACACCACCAATCGCACTCAAGTCGCAAAAACAGAGGTTTTGCTTTGAGTGAGCCCAAAGAAAGTTTACAACAATAGACATGGTAAACAACATGTTATTCATATTTACCGTTTTATTAGATTTAAAGTAAACCAATTTACAAGAAGAATTGCTCCAGAATAAGGTTAATGTGCATAACCATGACGTTATTGCTTCCTGGCTAACCAATTTGTTTTCTGTGAGAATGCATCCAACAACTATCACGCTCATTGGTATGATTGCAAATTGGGTTGCATTCAAGTTTGATTTTATATATCGATCGACACATCCGGTTTTTAGCTGGTTATTTACGTCTCGTTAGGTTATTAAAGTTCAATTCAATCTCAACAGTTTGTAGGCCCTATATATTATAAAAAGTAGTTTAAAAAACCTGCATTTACAATACTTAATTTATATTAAAATTTAAAAAAGAATTAAACATTCATCTATCATGCGCCTTATATAATAAATTAGAAAAAAATGGAACGACATAATCCCATACACTGGATATTTCCTCTATTTGCGAAATTCTAAAAACTGGGCATTAGTTTAATTTCATTTAGTGACATTTAAATAATAGACGCCCATGACAAATTATATTTTCAAATCTCTGAAGCTTTGCCTTTAAAATGTGCTTTAAAAAAAATTACGTCAACCGCAAAGCCGGGTAATTAAGGTGGAAATGTTCCAACTACACTAAATCCAACCAGAACCAAAATCGGCAATATCGCGAAATAAAAATGAGCATGTGTGCATCCGGGGCTGTGATACAGAAAAGGTTCATATGCTTTAGTTACGTGTTATATAGATAGCATATCGAACTGTCAGTTTAATTCAGGAGGTGTAGTTGAATTAGCGATCAAAAAACGACTGGACCGAGAGAATATTGTACGTTCGTTGTACTTCTGGCCAAAAACTACGAACACGTTCAAAGTCGCGATCAATCACTCAGAAAATCCCCATACATAGCTCTCTGATCGAATCGGCACGGTCTGGGGGCCCACATGCAAATGTTTGGAACATGACAAATCGAAACGGCAATCGGTTTCCCGCAGGGGATCATTAGTGCACACCAGGATGCATGCTCTCAAAGCGCTCCTTTTGCGATAGTTCAACTATATTATCGCCATAGTTGCTCTCACTTTTAATTCTCAAATAAATTAAAGTACCAGGGTTAAGGAAATTCGCGACGAGGCCGGCGAGGCTTGCTACTTTGTAAATAATGTAGTGCTCTCCCATCGCTGGGTGCGTCTTACCCATGTCTCATGCATTTCTATACTTTCAGATCATGGTGGAACATCACATCCACCGTGATCCATACATTAAATTGATCTCTAACTTTGGAATACGCATTTTAGAGTAATATTGATAAATCACAACATTTAGGAATTAAAGGGGGATGGCCCCCCGGAATTTAAGGATATGAAGTTTTCATCTAACAGATTGGTCTTCACCCAAAAACCCCACCTGTCAAGTTTCGCGCCGATAGTTCCCTGCGTGTCATGTGACGTAGAGCAGAAACATGATTTCGTACGCCCCATAGAGTACTGTGTAAAAGTAAATTGATCGACCAAATTGGGGCGTACTTTGCCGGCTCATGTTCCAAAACCAACACCATCCTTTGGCCTTAAGATTCACAGGGTAAATGAGAAAAATAGTTAGCTTTCATTCTGATACCAAAATGTTGACCACTTCCGGTAAATCGGGCTTATGGGGACGAGGCTATTAGCGATCGGGGCCATGGACTTAAAAAATAGTAAGCTAAAATCGAAATCTCTGAGTCGGCCTTTTGCTGTAAGCTTAACAAACACCAACAAATTTAGAAAAAAAATCTGTATCCTCAAAATTCCTCCTCGTCCTTCGAGATTTTAGAGGGCTAAAGTGACATTTATAATTATGGATCGACTAATTCTTAATGTAAAAAAATGCATATCTTTATTTATTTTTATTAATTTTGTAAAATTATTATTTTCATGAGAATTTGCTATATAAACAAAGATATAGTGTACGATCGATCGCACCAAACTCAAAAAAACATGCATTCAATTGAACTAATAGACACATACCTATCTGACATAAGCTTTTCACACTGAGACGGTGATCGATCGGCTTTGCGATCGATCGCGTTTGAAGACAGTGCAGCAGGTTTTTCTGAATACTAGCCGCGAAAAGGCGCCAATAGAGCCTTAGTGATACGAGGTAAAAGTTTGCCATAGAAAGGATTTAATCAGCTTGCTGATAGTACGAAATAATTCTTTTGAGGGTATTTTTACGGCAGTGGTTGTAGTTGAATTTTTATAATGCTGAGGTATAATGCCATCTTTTAAGTGATATAACTGCCACCTTGGTGTTTCGCAACAGAAAATTGTGAGTTTGCGTTCATGAAATCGAACGGACTGGCTAAGACAATTCAACAGGGCGTAAGACTCTTACGTAAGGTGCCATTTATTGGACGAATGTGTGCTGTTCTTTCCGAAGCACAACAGCGATACGTGTGTCAGACGTTGGCGAAGATTATAATGATTTTGGTGGCTGGTTTGAAGTCTACACATAGCGACGATGCAAAAGTCGATTCGATCACCGGCTTCAGTTTGGGGAAAAGCCTATTATAGCTTGGCTAAATTACGGCCTATAGCTGGGGTTAACCATCAAAAAAAACCCGTGCCATGATTATACATTACAGTGGAGTTGACATCCGGTGGTCGAGTTGGCACGCGATCGGTCGAGTGGGTACTTCACGCGACGGTTTCGCGTTGCGCATTTAGACGGCGCTGTGGGTTATCGGGCGAGATGGTATGACGGTCGTCGATGGTTGTCCGTCGAGTTGGATGACCGTTCAGTTGGTATTCGGCGAGTTTGCAATCCGTCGAAGTGATTGACATTCGCATCCAGAGGGCACGATGTGGAGTTTACGTTTTATTCAAGGAGGTTATTTATTGGTGTGCGCACACCTGCACACTCCGCAACTAGTCCGGCGTCGAGTGTTGTGATTTGCATTGCGCTCTGTCCGCGTTCGTACCAAAATACCAGTATTTTACTATTTGACAATTAGGTTCACGTTTGAATCATATACATGCAACGATTTGGTGATCATTCGATCATAGTGCAATTTGGCGGTGTGAAAGTAAGAAGAAACCTGAGTGAAAAAAAATAGGGTGATACTGGATGCACGGAAAGATTTAGTATTGTTCGTGCTCAGGATTGTGCCACCACCCATAATCGGCAGCCTCAACGAACT
>JAMKCH010061773.1:0-95530 GCA_023653785.1 Ophioderma brevispina
AAACTCCTTTCTGGATTATAAAAAAATGGCGTTTACTTAACGCAGACGTTTATGCTCACATTAAACGTTCGTTTAGCTTAAAATCGCGCTAAACAACAACCTTTTTTGGAATACGGGCCATTATGTTTTCCTAAGTTGACTGGCCTATCAATAACCTGAACATATCGCAAGTGAATATTCTGTTTACTTTAAATGGCAATTTATATATTAAACCTCAAGTTTCACCTGATTACTGTTGCTAACTAATATACAAGGGGCGTGGTTTGGAATTATTATGTGGTACAGTAAGTTGTGTTTGCTTCTCACACTGATTTTCTCAACATTACCTATAGTAGTTACCAATGGGATATCACATTTTGTGAATTTTACACTTTGTGACACCATGCCTAACTCACGGTTTATCAGCCACAATAAAAACTGGCCATATGGTAGCGTCTGACCTGTAATGACCTCAGCAACCTGGGGGTGGTGGTAACCCCCCCCCCCCCTATGCTTACCACAATTTAATATTTTAGATCATTTTACACTCTACATGTCTCAAACGTTAATTTGATACCAAACGATCTGAAATTTGAAAGTAATGAGTTTAACATTACTACGAAATATGTAAAAAAAGGGCGTGGCCCTATGACGTCATTACTGTGGTCGAATTTTTGGGAACCCTTCTGAAATTGCCTTACATACCCCAAGGAAGGTTTGTGCAAGTTTCATGCTTTTTTCCAGATGGCACGATCTTGGTGAAAATTATGACTTCTTTCTCCTATCTCCAACTACAGAGGCTGTTCAATATAAGCAGTAGTGTAAATTTGCACTGGCGCCGGCAGTGTACAAGGTAATGGGCATAATTAACACCAAACAGTGTATATCATATACCGTGACAAAATCCGTGTTAATGCACCCTAACATGGTGGTATGTTAGTGGAAATGGTGTACCCAACACCGTGGTGCGGTCGGTGTACGACCTAATTTATATAAATTTTTCTAAAATTATCAATTTTGTGTCGCTTCCCCCAGGGTTGTTCGTTGCCTAAATCTACCGGATTCCAGATTAAGGAGGCTGGAAATATTTTTTGCATCCTAAATTGTTCATTACGATATTTCGCCCGCACACGTCTTGGTGGCTAAGGTCTTAATTATTTTATTTATTTACCTATCTGTCTAAATACGCAAAATACATAGTATGTCAAAGTATAAATAAAATAAGAAGTGAGAAAAAAAATAAACCACTGACCCAGTGGCAGCCAGAGGAATCAGGCAACGAATCACTATCACCCAAAGGGGTGTGACCCTCCAACCCACTGAGACAATAAAACTTACAATTCGTGCACAAGTTATCACAGAATACATGAATTAAATACAATTACAATAACATATGAATGTATTGAAGAGTCCGCTCTAGCCTCTTCAAATGCCATATGAAACAGATGATTTTTAAGGTGGAACTTTAAAGAATTCATGTTGGTTAAAAGAATTGATCCCTGACGAAATTGGAAGCTCAGCCCAAAGCGAGGAAAATTTGCACCTGATGGTGTAATTTTAGCTGGTCAGTTTTTTGGTGTAATGCGGGTCATTAAAAGAAGGTTGTCGAGTGACGGACATTGACATCCAGTTGCCAAAACAAAAACAGCGGAATTTTAAAATACCATCAAAGCAAAACAAATTGACAACTATTTTCTTCTGCTAGACAAATCCATGAGTTAAGCTGAATTAAACGATCCCCGTAAGATTGGTCCCCCCTTCTTTGACCCAGAATAAATCTTGTGGCACGCCTCTGAATAAGTTCCAATTAATTATGTTATTTTTTGTTGGTTGCGGTACACAACCAATGGTAACAAAATCAAGATGGGTAAAACAAGTGACGAGACAAGCTTAGCAGGATTTTGGGGTTTTGTTACCAACAACAGTTTCAAAAAACCAATTAATTTTGGCACTTTTTTGTTACATTGGATCATTCGTGCTCCAGGTTGATCGGCTGATACCTGAACCCCGATGAGACGTAGGCTGGAGGCTTCTGACATCTGTGTATTTGAAACAAAATAACGGGTAATCGTTTGGATTTGCGACGACATATCGACATTACTGACATTTCTATATAGTTCAACTACGCTTAAACAATAGGCCCTGTAAAAGATGCTTGGGTTACAATGAATTTGGCAAGAAGGGAAAATATTCTGGCGCCCCGGGACCATATGGTGTGGCGTGATTAGGCCTATATGAATTTGGGTAAAGTCCGCGTGGAGGATAACGCTAGTTCTCTTATACCTACTTGTCTTCTGTCGGGTAGAGAGGGAGAAACGAATATACAACATGGTCCTCCCAACCCCTCTCCTATTGAGCAAATCAACTTATACCAGCCAGACCCTGAAACGATCAATACAGACCTGGACCTTATTTGTACAAAAACATGGGTCTAAACAACGAATCAAAAAACAGAGGACAAAACGAGGACAAAACAATCCTCACTCACACATGCATCTATACCAAAAACCACTAAACACATACGACGCACTCAAGACAAGGGAAGCCTAAAGGTTACTGGTGCCCTGGAGCATTAATTACACAAGGAAAAAAGTGAAGTTATCTACTTATTTCTCCAGGTAGACAAGGATGTATGTTTATTAATTTCCCCTGGAGAATGGTCAGCGCACATTAGTGCTAAAAAAAACCATGTTCGCTTGCCCAGATTCGAACCGTCGACCTTCGTATTACTAGCACAATGCTCTTTCCAACCAAGCTACCATAGGCTGAGAAATATATATGACCTGGAAAAAGTGCAATAGATTTTTTTTACCAAAATGCATTTCTATAAGGTCTCCAGAATGACATACTAAAGTCCAAAAAAATCCAAGTGGTTGAACTACGCCTAATTAGCGAGAAATCCAAAATGGCCGCCAATTTCCTATGTTTTAATCCCTTCCTTTTGTTGTATAGCTAGTCCTGAATTGCTGTGGCAAATTCAAAGCCTGTAAAATAGTATTTTTTACATAAATAAGTAATTATCTTGAATACGTTATATATAACGTAACCTGATTGGTGGAAGCTTAACTACTGTGATAAATTCAAATGGCCGCCATTTTATTAATTTTTGCTGTTTTCTTCTCCTAGATAATTTTGGCAAGTACATAAATTACATTTCATAAGTTTATTATACTTTCATCTGTATGGAGAGAAGCTAGTCCTTACTTAAAACCCAATTGGCTGTCAATTCTACATTTTTACCTTTAATTTGATCAACGTTGTGAAACAATTTTGTAATGGATTTAAAATTTATTTTCCATATTAATCTTTTCTACGATATCTCGTAACTTATGTCAGCTGTGTGCCTTCATTTGCATACATCCATGTGGCTGAAATGTAGGCACTGCACATAAAATATTGATAAAAAGTAGTTCTGAGATGGTAGAATGACTATTCTAAACACCGCCAACTGCTGTTTGATAGTAGGGTCCACCTGCCTTCTCGTCTCAGCACTCATTTGGGCGTTTACCTCTCCCGACCTCTCGACAGTCACCGGGGACCTCCGATCCCCGCTCCTCCAGAAAGATCTCCCTAGATTCCCCGATCGGGCCACTGTCCTATCTTGTTATCAGTGACATCAAGGTCACACTCCGGCATTTACAAAAATAGATGGAACTTCAGGAAAGCCAAGTGGCCCAAGTTCAAACAACTCATTAGTGAATTGTCATCCAAGCTGCCAACCTGGCTTCTTCAGTCTTCTAACACACACATATTTCTGACTTTTCTGCCCAAGCCCAACAAGCATTAAACCTTCCATTCCATAGGCAGAAATTCTAACACCCCTAGCTGTTGGACAAGGAGTTGCAACGAGGGCGACAATATATATATCCAAAACAAACTTTACCACCCACTCAGCTGCACGGCCTGAACAAAAACACCATCAACAAACTCCCCGGTCGTAGCTGTCCAGTTAGGCAGTGTCCTGTCTCTGCCCCCCCCCCAAAAAAAAAAATTGCATCGTCAAAATTTGGAAAAGTGCCAAGACCCATTCCCCATATCAAATCCCACGCTCTGCTGTTAACAAAGAGATTTAACAACTTCTACATACAAACTCCTCCACTGTCGATCCCATGTTAACCATTCCCTTCATTCATGCTCCTGGAAATGACAGCATCCATACACAATTCTGGAAGCATATGGCACCTGAACCGTGCGAATGCTCCAATTCTTGTCGTCTACTTCTATATAAATACTATAGATCACAACAATTCCCCTCAATATGGATACCAATTAAAAGGTCGTGTAATCCTGACCAGCAAACGAGCCCAAGAGTTAAAGACCCATCTCGCTGCTTCTATCTCACACGTATAAGCTGCTTGGTAGACTCATACTCACTGTAGGATCATGATACGGTGGGGGTGAGGCAAATCTCCCACTCACACCAAATTGGCCTTCAAAGAGGTAAATCAACTTCATCGGATAGCAATACTTGTCATGATCTCGAGACAGCCTTCAAAGAAGAAGCGAAGTTTGAGCATGTCTTTAAGATCTATCTGCTGCATTGATACAGTCTGACATGGAGTTCTCTAATAACACTTAAGCTACATCAAATCTTTTCCCTGATTGTCAAGCTTGTTCATCAACAAATGGGCAATGCCATAGAAAGCCCAATCTTCTTTCTCACTGTGTCCCACAGGTTATGGCTGGCACCCAGTCTCTTTTTCATTATGTCTCAAGAGCCGAATTGAGTTTTCTTGCAGTACTCCTACGCAGACGATACGTACTTTGAAAGCTGCTGATTCAAAGACCATATCACTGTAAGCTAATTATTCCATCGATGGCACTTGAGACTCAGCAAATCCAAGACTATCGGCTCTATTTTCCACCTCGCAAAACACTGCGCTAAAATAGAAAGTAACCTCACTGTAGCTGGAAGAAAAAAAAAAAACTGTCATCGATCCAACACCAAAGAATCTTGTCGTCATAATTGACTGCAGCCTTACTTCCATCAAACACACCAAGACAGACGCTGCCAAGACTCAGTCTAGTGTCAACCTCCTCAGAAGGCTTGCAGAACTGGATGGGGTGCATCCTTTGATACTTTCACAACCCTCATTCTGTTTTGCTTTTTCTTTGGTATACTCAACTGCTGATATGCAGCATCATTATGGAGTCACAGTGTCCATTCACACAAGATTGATGCATCTGAATGATGCAAATTGATATGTATATCGTTTGCCTTTTGGTGACACCTGAAGACTATCTTCCATTTGTCTGCCATAGCTCTTGCAACCTTTGGAGGATCTTCAGACGATCATGTCGCCAATAATGGGTGACAACTGGTAACCTATTCCTTCTACACACTAATTTAGGATCAGAGAGTTCCACGGATCACTTTGCTACCCAATCCATGACACTGCAGTCGCAGCCTCCCCTCTGGGTCATCTTGTATCAACGCCAATAAGATCTTAGCAATGGTCCATCTTTACCTTGAACCTAAAGCAGTTGTTGACACCGATCTAGCAAGCCCAAAGGTTTTGACCTTGATAGGAAAGCAGTGGGTCCCTCAATGGACTACTCAGAAAACCGCACACAATTAGCCATGTCTTTGATGACTGTGAGGTCTTAAGTCCCAAATTCTCATTGAAAAACCTGGAATCTTGATGGTAAGTTGTATTCGCCTGAAGAAAACAATCTTTCGATTGAAAAACTAATGAAGAAACCATTGGAAATTCTCGATTGAAGATCCTGGTTTAACCATTTGAAAAAACTTGGAATTTCCTAGTCGATAGATCTGGGATTCCTCGTAAAACTAACGTGGTGTTTTTTGGTGTATTGAAAAAGTTGGATTCTTCTCTTGCCGAGAATACTGTTTTCTTTTAAATAAAAAAAATCTATTTTTCAATGGACTAGGCAGTAGCATATCGGCGATAATCCAGAATTTGCAATTGAAAATCCAAGGTTTTACAATTAAAAAACTAGTTTATCAATTGAACCTTTTTTTTCAATCGATATACTAAGTTTTTCAATGAGAATCAAACGTGTTCAATCGAGAATCCAAGTTTTTTTGATCAAAAAAACCTGATTACCTTTAAACTCAAACATTTTTTTGTAAAAATGTTTGAACATTTAGGTTTTATGCTGCAGCATCAGGTGAAAAGTGCCTTAGATTTCTACCAACCAGGGCCGGAATAGAACATTTGCTATCATAGCTAAAATTGATCACTTGGGTTGTGTAGTTCATGAAAATACGTGATGACAAAAATAAAAGTGATGGCAATTTGCATAAACAACATTTTCGAAAATGGCCGCCGTTTTAAGTAATGCAGTATATGGTTACTTAGTATCGAAATGTATGTTTGTCTGGGTCAAAGCGGTTCAATATACAACTTGCAAGAATTGGCTGAGTCCCATTAACTTATAAACGGCTATTCTTAAAGATGGCCGACATCTCGGTCAGGAGTAACGTATAATTCTTATTATATAACCTAAAATGACTTTGGTGTCAAAATGAGTGTTTTCTGGATCAAGGAGTTTCCAATAAAACTATTCTCAAACTGTAGGATGAATATAAAATTGATGTTTATTTGCATTCGTCACGTTTTTCCAAGATTACCCAATATTGTAAAGACAAGTACCCAAGAGTGATTAACTTACTGCAAGTCAGGCTTAATTGGTGGCAAAGTGGATAAAATCTATTACAGAGCTTGATAAGTAATAGGGAACTCCTTGACCATGTGAAAAATCTTTAACTTGACACCACAATCATCTCATAGGCCTTATATAATAAGAATGTAAGGTTTGTGTCCAATTAAAATGTCCGCATCTTGGAAATTATCGGCACATGCAACATTTTGTTAACTAACTTAGTAGTTAAACAAAATGATGATTGTAATTGTGGGTATTCATAGGGTTTAAGGGTATCATAATTCAAATTTCTACTCTTTGAAAGGCATTTATTACGTGTTTCTTTTACAATCAAGTGAGAGTTGGTAAACGTGGGCTACAGGTGAAAGACGCATGCCACAAGGAATCATAAAAGTTAGTCTCAATTTTGGCAAAGCATTCAAAATATTCATATGATGCAAAATTTGACAAAAGCGGTATAGTCTTAAGTTAGCAGACCATTAACTGTGAAGATAATGAACAAACTACTGATGGTTTTATGTAAGGTAACAAGCATTCAAGTATTGGGGATGATGTACATGTGTCATCCTACGGTAGTTCGAAGTGGGGCAAAGTGTTCAACTAGAAAATTGCAAAAAATAGTTGTATGATGTACTTTAAAGTTGGCAAAATATCCATTACAAAGATTGTCGTTCAGTTTTCCTAATATGGTATTCCATAATTTGACAACGCAAGCATTCAACTATGAAAAATGCATGGAAACAGTTTTAATGAACGGGTAGTCTATAAAGTTTGCAAAAACGTTCAAATATAAAAGATGTTCCACACGTTGTAATACTAAGGTAGTCCATAGCTGGCAAAGCATTCAAATAACAGGTGATGAACAATGTCTTAATACAGTGGTTTTATGTAAAACATTAAAATATAATGATGGAGAATATTTCATAAAAGGGTAAGCTAAAGTGGGCAACAAACAAGTTTGATGGTAATGTAGTATAAAACATATCAAATATTAACTTATCTTGAAACCACTTCAAACAAAAATGAAGGTAAACAACTTAATTTTAAAAAAAAAAAAAATGTGCAATTTTGCAAAAATGCAAATAAAATTAAAATAAACACAAATTATTATTTTTCTAAAAAAATATTTGGGAAAATTCTTCCTCAGTTTCTTCTTCTTCAGAGTCTTTCACTTTAATTTAAGTCCACTTATTTGGGACAAGTGCCAACCCTTCTTGCATTCACAGAAAATTCACAGTTTGCCTGCTGAAGTGACTGGTGGATCAGATTCAACAGACACAGCGATCAATCAAGTAATGGTCGGTGTGGGTCTTCTTGCGATAGACAGTCGTGTCAAGAATAAGGTCAGGTTTCATCTTAACCAAAACATCGAGGAATGGATCTGTCCGTTGGTCTCTTTCACGAGTGAATTTGAGGACATCTTTGCGAAAGATGTGAGGTGGCTAAGAAAGACGATAAATGAGTCTCGATCTATACACACAGACAAGTGTGTCACAAAACGTTTCCATATGCGCGGTGGATAGGTGCAGTCAGGAAAGGCTTCATGCTCAAAGGACTCCATAAAAAGGTTAGCCACTGGTGGGGAAACGAAGAACCCATCGTTAGCCCATCAGTTTGGGAGTTAGGCGCCTTCAAATATGAAGTATGTGGTTTTTAGTAAACAATATCCAAATCCGTTCACATTAGCGGGTTGTCCACGTTATCTTGATACGGGGTCCATGGAATGTTAATGGTCCTTCAGAGGAAACAGATGTGAATAGCGATTCTACATCAAAGGTACTGCATATCTCTGAGTCTTTGAAGGTCAGAGTAGATATGAACGTAGAGAAATCCCTTGTGTCTTTTCATGGGGTCTGGTCGTTCCGGTCAAGAGGCTGAAGTATGTAGGTCAACTCCTTGGCTATCTGATAGGTCGTGAGAGCCAATTGAAGAAAAAATCGAGAATCTACAGGGTAGTTTTAAAACTACCAATACCCTACGACAACAACTAATACACCCTTAGACCATGTTCCCAAGGAACTCCAACCTGGAGTTCTCTGCTCTAAATCCTTGTGGGTCATGTGACAAAGTGTACATGGTGAAACCGGCCGATCATTGAAAAAAGCGAAGACAAACACCAGAAAGTGACTCATACGGTCACACACAAAAATGGCTATCGCCGAAAAAACAAAAAAAAAACAACAAGTGTGGAACGACCAACAAACAGTGACTGGGACAAGGACTAAATTCTGACAGAAACCCAATGACATGAAAGGAAACGCTCCAGTCTACCCATAATCAAGTCTACCCGTACAACGTCAATAGGGACAAAGGAGAAGAAATTCCTCCTGAATGGGGTAGACTACTCCAAGGATGCCTCCAACAAGGAACCGGAAACTTATTACTGGGGTGTCCTTACATCTCTTAGTGTTCTCTCTCCCTTTTTATGGTGTATAATAGGCGAACATATGGATGTTTAGTTTGCTCTGATGATGGCATTCACTAGTGTGTCGAAACGTTAGCCTTCCAATTTGGATGACTCTAGGGAAAGATAATTTTCTACTCAAAATGACGATCTTGTCACAATAAGTCGATGTACTACTGTGCGCTGTTCTAGAAGAACTTTCACACAGCCCAGGAGTTGTTCTTCTTCTTGTTATGAGGCAAGCAACTTTAATATGTTGTAGACGGTGAAGCCCACGACACACTGTTGATTGGTTGGGGTTGAGAAGTCATGTACACCGGTGGACGGACGAATATACATGGAGTATTGATCAATGGTTGGAAATTAAAATGAACTGAAATATCGGGCACTAATTGAGAATGTGATCCGCAGTCTGTGATGGAGAACCTAATTGGCAGGCTGGCGATGGGCGCAGCCCCATCGGTGCATATTGCTGTTGAAGCGACCGCTCCTGTGCATCCGGTTAAAGGTGACCCATTCGATCCTTGCGTGGAAGATTGATACCAGGTGGTAGTTCTTCATAGTTGTAATATTGAGCTGGTCCTGGTCTGAGTATCTATCCAGGCAGTATTCCAAGTCTGTTAGATGTTGAATGGGGAGCCGGAGAGTCCAGCGGCGCGTCAACAGAAAGGTAGACGAGAGCACAGTCTCGGTCTGCCGAGCTGGTGTGATCTTTGACAGTTTATGCAGAGGCGCTGACAAATTATGTCGATAAGCTGTACTTTTTTACATATTAAGAATGAATTGTGTGGGGAAGAGGGCAACTCAGGCTAAGCCGGTGCTGTCTACTTACCTGCTTTCCAGCGCGATCACTCTTTGTTGCACCCTTGATCTAAACTCAAAAGTAGCGATCAAAGATCAGGTAGAGATCTGCTTTGCTAAGCTTTTTTGATGTTACATGGAAACCCCGAAACAGCTTTGTATTCCATGTACTGGCCTGTGGATAATCCAGGGAATAACACCTCCGTTGTATTACGATGACTTCTGCCTGAGCTGACTGCTCTTCGTAGCTTTTTTTCATTTGTCAACTTGGTCTTTGTTATCCTCATATCACACTATCTTAAAAATGGAAGTTGGTATTGGTTTCATAACTCGTAAACAGCAGGTTTTCTTTAACATCCACAGGAGTGGTGAGGTCATCAAACTCAAACTCTGGAAAAGATTCGTTCTGTGTTTTTGAAGAAATGAATCTCATTTTCTAATTTGCTTTTGCTTAAAGACATTGTCACCACATTGGTTTAGTTTGCACTATGAAACACCTCTGGCAACATTTATTCATTTGTTAACTAAATAGCAACTGCATTAGCATTCACCACCTCAGGGGCTATCCTACCACAACGATACGATCAAACCAGTTGGATGGGGATAAGGATTGAGAGGATCAATGCAAGTTAGGAGCTCTTGTAAAGAATTTGTGCTAAGCAGCCTGAGTTTCCCTGAGTCATAAAAATAATGAAAATTGAACACGTTGACAATTAACAATATAATTAAGACACTAAACCCATAAACTTATGTACTTCTGAAGATGGAGATTACAGCTAAGCACCATGTTGTGGCAGCCAATTTGTTGGCCATTTTGGCAGCCATCTTGGATTTCGGATTTATGGAAGGCTTTAAAGTACTTAAAAGAAGTACAAATTGGCATCTTTGACACCAAAACCTATACAAAGACACTAGAATCATCATTGTATAGCTTGTAGAAGCTGAGCTATTGTTAATTACAATTATGTGGTTGCGGGCCATCTGGCGGCATCTTGGATTTTCGGTATAGGGAAGACTTTAGTGTTAAAAAGAGTTACAAATTTGAATTGTTTGACACCAAAAACTCATACAAAAGACACAGAATCATTTTATTATAGCTGCTTTAAAGTGAGTATTGCGAATTATACTATGGTGGAGGCCCATATTGGCGGCCATCTTGGATGTCGGGTATAGGGAAAAGTCTTTAGTGTTTGTTAAAGAAGTTAACAAATTTGAAATTCTGACCAAAAACCCATACAAAGACACAAGGATCATCCTTATAGCTGCTTTAGAAGCTGGGTTATTGCTAATTTTATGCGGTGGCTGCCATCATTGGCGGCCATCTGGATATTCAAAAAGCTCAAGGGTTGCCATTTTGGCACCCCTCAGTTCCTCAATCGTAGGTCCTCAGGATGTAGAAACAGCCAAAAAAAATGTGAGGACGCCGATACTTGGGTTCAGGTAAAGGGAAGTTATTGGCCCCAGACTATTCTCAAATTTGAGGAAAGGAAGGATTCCCCACAATTACTATAATCAAAAAACACCAAATTAAAAAATTGGTTCAGAAATTATTACAAATTAACAAGGGATCGCTCTACCAATTTATGGAAGAAACTGTTTGGTGCATATGCCGATTGGAAACAGCATAAAATAAAAGGATCGTAACTGGTTTCAATGGTGTTGCATTTGAAGTAGTTAGCATTATGAATTGGATTCCACTGCAATTTCTCAATTGACATCTGGAGAATCAGCCCATTTACTTTCAACATCAATAAAGGGATGGTCCCTCAAAGTGGACAGTGGTAAACTTGATTGAAGTTTTCTTCACCACAAGAGAAGATGAGAATTCAAAACCCTTTTCTTGAAACTCTTTCTTTGTTTGGAAATTGTCCAATTAATAAAAATTTTCGGGGCACACGTGTGGTCCAGTTGATTGAGCATTCGCCCCGCACTCTAAAGGGCGTGGGTTCGAGTGCCTACTGCGGCCAACGTGTTGTTGCCTTGAGTAAGGCGCTTTACCTCAATTTACTCATCTCCACCCAGGTGAATAAATGGAGTACCAGCATATCAATGCTGGGAAGTAAACGGACTCGCTGTGAGGGGCGGGGGCGAACGCCCACAGCAAAAAGAAACCAAATACGGAGGAGTCATGCCCAAACGCTAAGGAAAGAGAAGATCGGGCACTTACGACACGAGCTTGCTCAGCACGACAATTTACTTTAACTTAATACCATTCATTAAGAGTTTATATTCATTCTATCACTAATGGGAATATCAAAGTCAGAACTAAATCTTCAAATGATTATATGACAAAGGAATGATAAAAAAATACACGGAATCCCCTTTTCCATACCCCAAATGGATAGGAAAAAGATTTTGTTTTCAAGCAAAATTTGTTCATTAAATGGGTCTTTGAAGGTGAAAACCAGCCACAAGCTAACTTTCTTGATATGTTTTGTAATAAATACCAAGCTTAATAGTTTTCAATAAGCTGAAAAAAAGTAGGAAAGGGTATTCAAGCAGATTCAGGAGCATCAAACCTCAACAAGAATGTCCAGTCAGGGTGAAATCTTCCAAAATACAAATTTCTAAGGTTTTACGAAAACTGAAATAGTTCCGATCAAGCATCTATTAACTCAAAATTTATGAGCCTGCGAAAATAACAAGGGGTCAATCATTCGAGGCCTCACCATTCTCACGTTTGACTTCATGTCATAACACCATTCCAATAAAACGAAACTTGAGAAAGAGATGATTCAACTTCTTGAGGAATGTTTTTAGGGTATCAATAAACAAAGAACCGAGAAAAGATAAAGAAGTGAGGGAATAACAAGGACTTTGTAAGAGTAATTTTACCCAAAATAGCTACGTCTATAGGTTTTCAGATAACGTCTTTTGATCAATTCATATTTATACTTGGAGTTACAATATGAACTAGAATTTCGCGGTTTCTCGGCTTTCGCGATTCGTGACGCGGGGTTGTTAGGTTCCGTACGAACTATCAGACGTGACCGGTAGTGTTAGTAAACTTTTGTCACCTACCCATAGGGCCCCTGTTTAAATACCCCAGGGCCACTTGCAAATCTAAGTCCATTTTATTGACCTCCCAAGTGTCTAAGCGTCCTAAAACTGCCACAATGTCTTCTCAACTACACAAAGATTCCCCTTTTCATCGGTTCTATGAGCCCCTTCCAAGCTGCCACCGAGCATCCGTCTCAAGTAACTAAAATTCTAATCTAACACAGGTGCCCCTTTCCAAACTAACCCAAATATGGCCAATTCCCAAATACTCATGGGTCTCCGTTTCAGACATCATGTTGATCTTTTCTGAATTAACCCAGATTTCTCTTCCTAATTACCCCAGGTCCACTTACCCAACTATCCATGTTTCTCCTTTCTCAAACAACCCCAGGGTTATCCCGTTGCCGGAATACCCCATTTCAAGCCTCTACAGCACTCCAGTACTGAGTTACTAACTATTCCAGCTCGTTGAAGCATATTTATTTTGAGGTTTCCCTTTTGGGAAATCGTTTGCCCCAGAGCTTAAATTGAGCCGAATTTGAGTTATAAAGTCTGATTGAATATGTTCCTCCAAATCCACTGCTAAGGCCCTAATTTAAACGACAAAAATCAGGTCCCAAGTCCCTAAGTTCAAAACTCGGGCAACACACATCCCTACCCAGAGTGGCCCCCCCCCCCGTCTCTGGCCCTCTCACTCTCATAATCTCCCTTTTTTCTCAGCTGAATTGAGCAAATTTAGTTCAAAAAGCATCCTAGTTTCCTCCATTTTGTTGTCCCCGCCCGAACGAAGTCGGGAGGGGACTATAAAATGGGCCTCCGTCTTGGTATGTCGGCCGTCCGTATGTCCCGTCCGTTTGTCGTGAATAAAAATGTGCACCCGGGAACATTGGGGATATTTGTTTTTCTGGATGAGCTAGAGTGTAGCCAAACTTAGGTATATATTGTTAGAGGGAATTACCCCTTACTCACCATTGTATTTCCCCTCAGGGTCCTCCCCTGGGTCTGTCATGGGGTGTAGGGTAGGGGAAAGGGAAAAAAGGTCAAGGAAAAAAAGGTAAATTGCACACAGAAAAATGTCAACCTTGTGTACAATTTATCTGAGTTTCCGTAAGGGCTACGATGATGTAACTTGTGAAAGAAGAAGGTGATGAGTTCTAATCTGATTAGATTTGGGTGTGTAAAAATCGCTAATAAGTATCTAATTTGCATAATTTATGAAATTTTTCTCGCAAGGATTTTACAAGTTTTTTTTTCTTAATTCTAAGGGCCCTATTTAAAAAGACAACTCATTTCCCAAGCTCTAAGTTGGAAGTCGGCCACACAATCCGTACCCAAAAAAGCTGAGGGCCCTGCTCACCCTCTCACTTTTCTCTGATGCTTTCGCCCACCTTTCCAATCTACAGTACATTAGTATTCCTCAATATACCTAAAAAAAACTATATTGACAACACATGTCATTAAGATATCACATGGACTGATTTTGTTTATTTACAAATTTTGTTGGACTATAACTAACTCTATCCACAGGACAATAAGCAAAATTATTTAATTGATATATTAGTTAGCAAGAAATTAACATGTCAATTATGACAATAAATGATAGGCCAATGCATAGCAGGGAAGCCCCAAGGAGCAGGAGCACATTAAGTGGCCAAGGACAAACATGATTATAAGCATGTGTGCAGCCATATCCCAACACAATATGGGACCTTGATGATCACATGTGTTATTCTGCTATATGCATTGTGTACGGGAATATAATTTCACACATCTTCACACAATGTATTCATGGGATATGGTATTTCATGGACTTGATGTTCGCAAAGCATTTAGACCCCCACAGATTAGGTGGTAATCTTTATAAGATTAGAAGATTTCACCATATCCCATAAACAAGATGAGGACCTCAGACTGCATGTACAAAATTGTGATGTTACACTATTTTTTTACCAGCATTTGTTTGGAAAATTTTTGACACAATGTAGTTATGGGGTATTGGATTTGTTTCATGATTCTTCAAATCTTTAGTCCACATTGCAAGTTGAAACCATCTTGGAAAAAAGGTAACAGTCTGTCCATTAAAAAAAACAAACAACTTTATTCTTCTTCAGCAATACATCCAAAATGTTCTTGATAGGTGGTATACAATCATCCCCCAAAGTGCCTTCAGATTCCCATAGTTTATATTTTATTCAACACTCTCTCTACCGAGCACACACTCAGTAGTTCCTCAATATAATACCCCCCATTAGGAACATGGATTATTCCACTTTGGCAAAGTCTCTGGATTGTCTTGTACTTCATTTCTTGAAACTTCTGCCTCACCAAATCTGTCCAAGATTCCACCTTTTTCCTTCACAAAAAAAACCAAACAAGGCCTTTCGGCCCTGGAGAAGCCTTCAAACAACATAACATATCCAATTATAGCTCCAAACACCGCTTCCTCTATCAAAAACCATTAACAGAGAGTACCAAATTTTTTTCACAATGCAAAAGGCAGTACCTACCCCATATACGGCCACACTTACTGTCTTCTGTCGGCACATTTTTGGATTTTCAAATTAGACCAATTCCAATATACAGACGAACGTCTGCTAATATAAGCTTTCCGTACTTTAGACCGATTCAGAAAAGCTCTGTGCAAGACACGATGCATGTGAGTTCTCAATGACCCGTCAGCCCATTAATGAGTTTTTGATACAGGATAAATTGAGCAATCTGAACTACATGTATTTATTAGCCGACGATTGTTAGTATACATAATCAAATGTACTGAAATGAAAATGGAAAAATATATGAATTGCACACTCATTTTCCTCGACTTATTAATTTATCACTATATTTCTCTCAGTAGCTTGGGGCTGAAGCATAATGAATAATACTAATAATATGAATAATGAAATGCCATTTATGATCATATCGTGCAGATTAAGATAAGTTCACTTTCTATATACATTGTGATGACCTAATCTGATATTATATCCTAAAATTTAAATATACCTACTACAGACTTTAATAGTTTTGAAACCTGTAATTACTTAGGTTAACTCTGTTTTTGCATAACGTATAGGCAATCTTCCAGATGTATAACTCATGTTTGTATAATGTAACTGTATATCTTTAATTATTGGTTATTGACTGTACGGTTTTGTTTGGCTTGTTTGGTAATGTCATAAAACTGAACTGAACTACGTATGCGCATTTAAATTATTCAACTTTCAACTGCCTAAAAAACTGCCAGTGATGATTATAAAATGCATAATTGTTGGTTTACCATATCCACGATTTTATATTGAAGGGAAAAGGTTTATTCCGGGTTTATTGCATGTTAGCGTTGGTATTATGTACGCACATTCAACATTAATATCCGTCGCCAAAAGACCCCCGGCAAGCTACATATTTGGACGCAAGATTACCGCGGTCAACTATTTACGTGAAGGCTTGATTTATGATTCACATATTAAACACTTTTTGAATTCACCACCGTCCCACAACACACGTGCACAACCACCGCCACCCCCACCACGCCAAATTTTTGTCCGAAATGATGAAATAGTGGCCACCTCAGTTTGACTTCTAGTTTGAATTCTATCTTGACTTCCTTGAACCGACGGAAACACTAATGGATGAGGCATACACATGTACATGCCCTCATTTCCCGGCTTTTCATTTGAAGGACTTTCCAGCAGTTCGTTGATTATTTCGGAGATCTCTTGATATAATTATTTTAATTCCAAATTCCTTCTTTGAGAAACATAGAGACTGTTGAGCTCTATCCTTCACAGTATTTTTTTACAAGTCACTTACCACTGCAACTGTGCAAAATCTCAAAATATCCGGAAAATTGGGGGCACTCTTCAAAAATTTGCTGTTGTTTCTTTAAGTTATCGATAGAAACGGAAGAAAACAGCATGTTCAAATTATGTATTGTAGTTTTAGTGTGCCCATACGGACAGTAATGCCTAAATATCCGATCACGTCTTTATTAGGTTGCTTTTCCTTACACAAATGCAGAATCCTGATTTTGGATGTTTTTTTCGATTACCTGATTAGCAATTAACTGGTAGTGCCTTTAACTTTGAATAGGAGTCATTTCATTTATTTGATTAGAATTTTCTGGTATGTTGATAATACCTGTTTTCCACGTATTCTGTAAGGGGGGTGGGGGGGGGGGGGGAGGCATAATTTTTTGCATGGCAATTAAAGTGCTCACCCGATTTCAACATAATCTCAGGTTGAATGGTGTGAAAAGTGGGATGTCGACTATTGTGTGTTAAGAATAACACTTTACAGCTCTGTAACCACGTTAACACTGATGTTGTAAACAGGATGTTAATTTTGGACCTGTAACACGTGATAACACTCTTTTGAACTTTTAGATTCAACTTTCCAAGTTAAATTTTAAACATCATTTGTTTAAAGAACACTATCAGTGATTCACCCGAAAAGTCAAAATAATTGAAAAGTTTGCAGGAATAACCTAAAATAAAGGATGTCTATAGAATTCCTCATAAGTTACTTTTTCCAATCTGAAAATTTGACAGAAGAGGGAGAAATACGATCTTCCATTTACGTGTTATAGTAGATTCCGTACGACAGTGAACTGAAATATCGATTTTGTCCTTATTAGGTGCTTCTAGTCTTATCATGTGCATGGTATGTCAGGACACTTTACGGTTTACGATTACGCAAAACTCTAATTTTTGATGATTTTTTGTTTCGATTTCAGATTTAGCAATTCACTGGACATGCCTTTAAAATCATTTTAACAATGTGTTGAAAACTTGAATATGTTGTTATAGGTTTATATAGCAGATTCGGGCAAAAGTGACGGTTCCAAACACAACTGTGTCGTTCCACTGATCGAGACAGGAGCTTCCCGGTGTCGTATACCTACAGTGTCCGTGTGCCTGAGTGTCACTACCACGCATCTGTCTATTGTGTTCTCCATTGATTGCTGTATGCATCGTTTGTTTTTACCCAAATGGCCTCGTCTACGAGGCCCGGTTTATTCCGTACATGTTGCATGGGTAGCCTAGGACACTCTCTCATGGGGGACACTCAGTTTCTTTACACCGGGAGCCTTCAATCCGATACATTAAGAAATCGCTGGTGCTAACCATGGTGTCGCACGCTGGCAAAGAAAGGACGAGATTTGGATATCAATTTCTCTCTTATACCCATGCATTAACGGTTTTTAACATGTTTAACTCTCTCCTGCGGATGTGCATTAATTTTTTCAATTTTTTTGGTTAAAAACATTTCAAAATATTTATTCATTGACATATCAAAGCCAGCCTAAATGCCTTGAATGGGTCCAAACAAGCCCGTAGTCTTTGTTTTTTTTTTATAAGTTCCCAAATGACCTGTTTTGCCCAAACGTCTCACATGTCACTGACTTATGTGTTATAACTAAAACACAATTGCCCAGCACGGAGCAGAAATAAAAACCCTATTCAAACCAGTGTTTAATATATTAACACTTTTTGCAGTGTTCAACTAAGGTGTCAAAACGGGGAGCAATTTATTCGGGGGCTTCGCCCACTAGATCCCCACCGGGGATTCACACCCTGGACCCCCTAGGGCCCTAAGGCGGACCCCTTGAACCCCATCCTTTTTCTGTAGTTTAGATGCGACACTGGCCCTCTAATCCTAGCTCCTGCTACTGAATATATTTATAGTCCCTTTACAACCCCAAAGGTACGAGTGTGCTTTGGGCAGTTGTATATGGCAACTGTGTTCCCAGCTGACTGTATTGTAGTGGCATACATTGTGTCAGGCGCTATATAATTAATTTCCTGGAATTAAAGTATATTTACCTAGGCTTTGGGACGGGCGGACTTGGATAAATGCACTTTTGTTGGTTTCATTACGAAATAGTGCGATTGCATATTTGTATAAAAGAGCACCCTCATTTCATTTCCATTCTATGACTAGAAAGTTATAATTTGTCAGTGTAAAGGAAAGCGCGCATTTTATAGTACCGAAATTTTGTAGGTATTTTGCCAGGTAATAATTAAAGGACAGGGCATGTTCTGTGTCGTACCTTCAAAGTATCCATGCAGGACCTATATATGCATTTATATAAGCGTAGGAACCCTAAAACATAGGGGAATTTTGTACGGTAAACCACATTTGGAAATTATCAAAACGCCAACATTTCGCCCATTTTCCTGTTTGCATGTGTTCATTTTTTCTTTCAAAATGAAAAATTCTCTTTGATGAATTGTTCACATCCCGAGACAAATTTTCAGTGATTTTTAATTGGTTTTCAAAATAAGTCTCGATTTTACATTAAGTCTTGATTTTAACCACGCCAAAATCTGTAAGCAGTAACCAGATTATAGTGTTGAAAAGATTAGGTATATACGACTATCAATACTGAATCTCTCCTCCTGGCCGATGGATTTGTAATTGCTATATTCCAGGTTTTAAAGCACTCTCTGACTCTGAAGTTGCTGAAATATTTCCCAAATCCAACAGCCTTGCACTATTTAACACTATTTCCCTCCTGGCTCATTAAACATAACATGAAATGTCTATTACCTATCTCACCATGAAAGTAACATACTATTTTGACAGCATATCCTCACATTTTGAAGTAAAAAAGCATTCTATCATTAGCCCTGTACGGTAAAAGTCCCAGAAATGCCACTAGCATTGATGTGGTTTTTGTCAAATCTACAATGGGGGCGAGAAAGCATTTGACTATTTGGGTTGGTGATGACATCAAAAAATTAGTGACTATTATTTTCAGAGAGGAATAGAAATTCCCAGGTGGACTGTTGGTAATCTATTCATGGCACTGAACTGAAAATCAATAGTTTTTCACTATGATGTCACTGGTATTGTATTCTTTGTGTGGCCTGTTTATTGGAATGGATGCCCCGTAAAGATTTGGACTAGGTGTATCAATCTCATTTCCTGGGACCTTACGAACACATCGCTCTTATTACTTTATATTGTTATTATTATTTTATTATTAATAGTATTTTTTTTGTATTGTGATTCATACAATACAAAAGGGAGACTTAGAGAACGTCTTGTGTCTCCCCTGTTAAAGCGAAGCAGCGACCTAATCGCTACAACTCCAACACTGTTTTCCCTTAGACATCCTTTCTTAAGTATACCCATATCATAACTAGACCTCAGCGCAGGGCCTTTTCTAGGTCTTGCCTGAACTATAGCTCATTGAATGTGGAGAGTTTTTCCAATGCAAACAGTTACAGTCATTGCTGATTTGTGTAACAATCCCATTGTCGATGTCCTATGTCCTGCAGGAAACCCCCAGAGGAATCAATACCCACCGCCCAACCATAATCAGGAATGATCCTTGCCAACGAGAGACCACATCGACAATACGGAAGTGCCCTATTTGTGACACAGCACCGAAGTAAGAAGCCACCTCAAGCCTGTGATAACAACATCGAAGGCTCACCATTGAGCTTAGCTCTGTCATAGTTACATCTTCTACAAACCTCCTTCAGTAGACTTCGATCGAGCACCCTCAACTCAACCCTGGGAATTCCACCAACCCTCCCTTCTTCTTCATTGGCGACTTCAACAGCCATATACCCAATGGGCTACAATGAAACTACAAAGACGGGCAATTGTCGAAGAATGGATAGACATTCAACATCTACGTCTCCTCCATGCCTCTAAGCTGCCGCCATCATTTCATAGTGCCCGTTTGAAGAGAGGTTACACCTTGATCTAGCATGTAGCAAAAACATATCTAACCTGTGTAGCAAGATTTTTTCTGGAATCCTGTTGCACAAACTCAACATCGACAAATCGGTCTCCAAGTCACCTCTGCCGTAAGAAAACCAAAGTGCCTTTTAAGCGCCGCTTTAACTACGGGAAGGCAGACTGGCAAGGATTCACTGATGCCCTGGATCAGAACGTGAAGAAGATTTGCTCCAAAACCCCATAACCTAGGACACATTTGGTCCAACTCGTGAACAAGACTGCACTAGATTTCTACCCAAGGCTGCAGACGAATAAATACCCTGCCTTTCCAAGGACTGTGCTAGAGAATATCAAGAGTATATCACCATGCTTGGAGGGGAGCTGATCCTTTTTTTTTTCGCTGAAACAACTGCTTAAGGTGAGGAAGTTTCGGATAGGATCTCCCAGGAAAAGATCAAATCCTGGCACACTTTAATTGAATCCACCTATATGACCATAACAGCAGAAGCATGGTCCTACCACATCGAAAGCTCCGAGGGGATCCAACAGAACCTAAACAGCAGCCAAATGTTACACCCAACCAAGTTTGCCCACCAACCTTTTTGTTTGGGGGGTTTCAAAAATGTCAAGCAGCAAGAAGCCCAAGAAGAGCAAACTAGACATAGAAGGTATTGTGGAAACCCTGGTTTCACACTCGTCCCCTTCAAATGGACGAATTGATCCGGATTGCTACTCAACCAGGAAAAGCAGTAGGCCTTGACAACCATCTCTACTGAGCAAACTAAGAAATCTTGGCCCCGTAGCAAAGGAGTGACTTCTCTTGAGCTCTACAATTTCTTGGCCTTATTTCCCACAGGTTCCCAACGATCTGGAGGAACGCACATGTTATGGCCTCTAAAGCATGGGAAAGAACGCCTCCTGCTCACTCGTATCGCACCTGTGATAGACGACGAACACCTCATACCAGAACAGTAGGTTTCCGGCCAGGCAAATCAACAACAGCAATACTCAACCTAACTCAACACATTGAGGATGGTTTCGAAAGGTATGGGAACGGAGCTGTGTTTCGTCGACCTATCAGAGCATACGATCTGTTAACACAGATGTCTCCCATAATATCCTGGAAATGTACCAAGGACATCCGCTTGACGAGCTTATCCGCGGATTGCTGGCAAACAGGATGTTCTTTGGTCAGCTATGAGCGAATTGAAGAGCGATGGCGTAGGACTCAAGAATGGTCTACCACAAGGAAAAGAGTGTCTTGCATCGCCTCCTGTTCAACAGGTGGTCCCATTTGTACATCTGACAATAGAAGGTACGTGTGTGGACGCAAGGGTCTATCTTAGGTCCTTTATTATTTATATTATATATCAATGACATTACCAATGTATCAACTATTCTAGATTTTGTCATATTTGCGATATACACAATATTGTATAACAAACTACTCTTGTTGAACAATAAGATTAATTAATAGGGAATTACAAGTGCATCAAATTTGTTTAAAGCAAACAAGCTTTCAATCAATGCTAGTAAAACCAATTATATGACTTATGGGAACACCACAGAAACAATCAAAATCAGGAAAATCGTTTTGAGATATTATTAGATGGCACTAGGTTATCAAAGAGTAAGCAGACAAAGTTCTTGGGTGTTATTATAGATGAAAATTTTCTTGTAAATATCATATTGAGGCTGTATCCAATACGAGTCGAGAAATGTTTGGAATTATCAACAAGTTAAATAAAAACATTTTATTCCTAGATATTCTTAAAAATTATATAATGCAATTATATTACCTTACTATCGTATGGAATCCTTGCCTGGGGTATCCCATAAATTTATATTGACAATTATTGAAACTGCAGAAAAGAGTTTTGAAAATATTCTACACCACACTACAATCGCATCGGGACGACTTTTTCAAAATCCTTAATTCTTTTTAATATTTCATGATATGAATAAACACTGGGAATGTGTTTGGTACAAGCATTTCTCCAACCACTTCCACCATTTTCGAAAATATTTATACAGCGACGTAAACATTCATGGTCATAGTACGAGAAATTGTAATGATTATCAGTTATCAAGAAACAGAACACCGTTTGCATCCAAAGGAGTGATATCTACTTGCCCCCCCCCCCTTTTGCAACAATTTTTTATCTGATGTATTAAACGTGCAAACATGTCCGCATTGTAAGAATTTAGCTGAAAACATTATGATTGACGCTATGAGAATGTATGCACGGAGTTTATCTCAGACCACACCTTAACTGATTTTTTTGTTTTTTTTTTGACTCCAATAGGAGTAATTGTTTTATATGATATTATATTCATTACTTGTAAATTTCCCGACCTGTAAATGTTGTTTTTCGTTTGGGGATTTACCACGTCTGGCCTTTTTTGGCCTTTTGGTATTCTCACTCCATGTCAGACGACGATTTGTACAACTTGAAATGTATATCCATACTGGTTATGTGTCTTATGTGGAAATCCAGCATTGCATGAATTTGAACATATATTTGTATCATGATGTATATACTTAAGAGCTATATGCCAGTTGCCAAAATCAAATCATTGCCAAATTGATTGAGAAGGAATCACCACTCACGTAATACAGCGTGGTGGCGATCATGATCTTGGTGAGCCCTTGCAATCTGCATACAAATCCTTACCATTCCACTGGAGACAGCCCTCTTCCCAGGAAGAAATGACACACGTTCAAGCCTTTGAATGCTAATAAGGCTGTCTTGCTTGTAGTGCCTTGACTTGACCGGCTTGACTTGCCATTTACATGATATTTGATTAAAAGGCTTCTAACAAAATCACGTTTTAGCTTCTCGCATCAAACCGATTGAAACATCGGCGCGAAACTTTACAGATGGGTTTTGGATGAAGGCCAATCTGCAAGATGAAAACCTCATATCCTTAAATCGGTTCATCCTCTTTAAGCTTACTCTTGTTGAAAGCAATTGTATCTAGATTATCAAATTATACCTTTGTTTAATCCTTAGAACCATATGAACATGTCTACACACATTGTAATCCCATATGATACGTTTCAAACTTGACCCCTTGTAATTTAGCTTATTTACCCCCTTCATTATCTCAAAATGCTCAAGGATGCAAAAGTGCATCAAGATTTGGAATCAGCAGGTCAATGTTGCCTTGACACCATCCAAACATTTCGTGCAGGGTCTTTTTGCAGGGTCATGTAAGTCGATAGTTTCTACTGCAAGACTAAGCGCAAAGCAGTGCAAGGATGCACCGATCGTATGAAGGTTAACGATCGAGAACATAGGTGATTTTACTGATCTTTTTGTCCCTTTGATTGATTTGTTTAAGTAACTCCATAAGAGTTAGTTTTATATAGAAGCTAACACTGCTACTCCGATATTTGTTATCGGCCTCTTTAAATGCCTATTTTGTCATCATAAGGCATATGTAACGTATTAAAAGCATGAGGAATGGCCATTTTTTCCCCATTTTCCTCGCATATAAGTAATTATCTATGATTTGCCTTCCGGACTTTTATTTCATACGGATATTTGCAATTCCGTAAAAGTGTTTCAATTTGTCAAATACGACCAGGGTTTTTACATCATTTCTGGAATGCCTTGTGGTATTATGGCAAATAAAATTTCGCCTAAAGGAATCGAATAACAAGGCCAATTATTAGAGTGAAAAAGAATTTCAAAATTATATTTAATTTAATTGTTATGTGAAAAACAACAGTATTTTTACAATGATATTTCACATAAACCATTAGTGACACATCAAACGTGGGTTAACAGATATAAATATGGCACTCATCCCCATCGTCAGCAAACCAAGGCAGAGATCGTTACCATCAACATAGACTAACTTCAAGTAAGTTCTATGTGTCATGTGTGTATCTGTGTAGTGTGATTTAGTTGGGCGCGTTCATATTGCACTCTAAACTCTGTATTAAATTACCATACTGAGGCATTTTTGTAACCCATTTTATGCTAGTAGTTGATAGTTAAAGGGGCATTTCCGTGATCCACAGTCCTCGTCCCCCGACTTACCTAAAATATGTGGAGATTTTATATCATCTGAACCCGTTACCTAGTACTCCACTTTGCCCATTTTACGTGCATATTCGGTCACATCTGTAAGCCCGGTCTGTAAGAAATTCGCAATTTTGTATTTTCTGTCCTGTAAACGGACAGAAATTACTGCACAGTAGCCTATTGGAACGGGAAACAGCAATTGCTCATAATACAAACCGCAGATCGGGATCAGCTCAAGAAGGTGCTAGAATAACTAATGCACCTTTACAACTACAGATCTGCTATATAGATAATACCAGTTTTGGGCTTTACGCCACCCTTCCCCTCGAAATTTGCTTGCTAAATTTTGGGAGCACAAAATAAATGAGGCGATTAAAAATGGAAAAAGTATTGGGTTGTAATCTAATGCTATCGGTGGATGTAACTGAGAAGTTTCATTAAATTCTATTTTGTTGGAAATGGTTTAAAATGATTTACTTTCAGTGTTGTAATAGAAATACTTTATTTCAACACGACACCGGATTCCAAGTATAACGGTAACTGACATTAACCAGATAGACTTTTGTGTGTCCGGTATATTTGGTATCGTTACTTCCAAATCCGGTTAAAATTGCTCACTTTTTTGGCGGTATTACAAAAAACTTTAGACTTTAGTCAAAATTACGTGGGTCCGGTAAAATACCGGAACTCACGTAAATTTTGTTATAGGTTTAGGAATCCAGTATTATTTCGTCTGTAAAAAAGGGTGAAATTTTCAAAAGCCACAACGCTATGGCAAATGTATTTATACCCCTAACATGCAAAGTATGCAAAATTCGTGGAAAGAAGGCTTCGCCTTCGTGTACCCACATATTGATAGAAATTGTATGCTACTAGTCTATAGCCTTAGAGGAAACGCAACTTATTTTATCCTATCTTAGTACTATAGAATAATATTATATTGTGATATGGTATGTATCTGCTGTGGTGATGGATTTTACAGTGTAATCTCTGACGTCTTGAGGCGCTTAACGTGCCGTTGCATTTTCGCCATAACCCTTACCCGTTTTAAAGGGGGGGGGACCTGTGAGTGTTGGCCCAAATACGTATTCAATAAATGAGATAATAATTTTGGCATTATGTACACCTGTTTAAAAAAAAAACTAAATCACATAGTTTAAAATTTTAAACGCTGGCTGTTTACCCTGTGTATCGCTCACCCTTGTTTAAAAATTACAACACTGTTTAAAAATTAAACAACTTGTTTTAAAAATTAAACAACTTTATTCAAGAATTTAAACAACTTGTTTTTAAAAATTCAAGCATGCTTGACAAGCATCAGTTGTTTAATATTTTCAACAAGTTGTTTAATTTGATTTGTAAACAAGGTTGGGGGATGCACAGGGTAAACAGCGGCTATTTAAAGATTGCGAGGTTTTTTTTTAATGTTTACACCTTATATATATACAACAGCATTTTAAACAACTCTGTTTGTTAATCGCCCTCAATTTAACGCAATATTGATCGGCCTCTATTTCATTTCTTTAAAATACGCTAACTTGCAAAACGGGAACAAACATAACCAAACGTATATTCATGCAATTTCGCAAAAAATGGTATGAATAGGCTTATAAAAACAAAAAATCACCGAATAATTGTTTCTCCTGTTTTTATTTTTTTCAGATCATCACAACCTCATTTTTTGTGCTGTACTACATCACAACTTTCCAGTAGTCATGAACACCTTACTCGTGGCCAGCTTAGTTTTGGTTGTCGCAATCAACATATGTCAGGGGTACGAGACGTTTAATGACAGAATGAGAGAAAACTCAAAGAGGAAGCGTCGAAGAGGGTATATGAGACGTTGCATGAAAGAATGTGAAAGAGATCTCAACGTGAAGCGGCAGGGAGGAACGTACACTGGCGGACGTAAGTGTTAAAGATATTTCCCCTTATTCTAGAAAAAACAAATAAACAGCCTAAAATTTTAAAAATACATAATGAATATTTGTATACATCATTTTAGTCATTAGAATAATTAAAGGTGGTTGTTCCGATTAAAGTCTATCATGTTTTCTACTTGATATGAGAGCCTTGCATTTGCACACTCACAGGTATCGTGGAAAACAAACTTGTGGCTTTGTTAATAGAGGCGATAATGCATATTGCAACTGTGATAATATTGATGATTAATCATTAAAGCGACAGTTTTTTTTTTGGCTCTCCATTGGGAAAGAAATGGATTTGAAGGATTTGAATTTCAGGACGACAATGAGAAAAATATGGCCTTTCATGTGATATCAAATTGATAATTGCCTTTGGAAAGTCAGGGAGATCCCAAAGACGATCGGAACAAGGGCCTTTAAATATTATAAATGATAAACTTACAGGGGGTCTACCATATCGTCAGCATTGACCACCAAAACTTTTTCTCATCTCAACTATGAAATATTTTAACTGAATTAATTTCCATTATGATGCTCTATATATAATATATATATATATAATATATATATATATATATTATATATATATATATATATAAGCAAAATATAGGTTGCTAATCTTACGATTGTTACACGGTTGCATTTGTTTTTACAAACCGAAACGCCTTCAAATTGGTTTATGTCGTGAAAAAAAAAAGAATTTCTAATTAAAAATTAATTAGCCTGGTCGTACAGATAAAATTCGAATTGTAAAATGTTACTATTTTGTGTGACTTTTAAAGTAAAATTCGTAACTTCTTTGAGGGTGTTTCTTTATGACCGCCTTCTTTCTGACACACTTATGAATTCGGAAACCTTAACGGAATAAACCACACGGTTTGAGTGGTTTATTCCGTTAAGGTTTCCGAATTCACAAGTGTGTCAGAAAGAAGTGGGTCACCATATACGGAAACACCCCCTTTACTAAGGCATAATCTAAATCTTTCGTTTAAGAATACAATCAACGAGAATTTGATTTGTCACATTATCCAGAAATCACGGACCCATGCTTTCAAATAAACTAAAAAAGGTGAACATTTGATTACACGTAGAAGTATTTAAAATATATATAAAATATGACCTTATATATATTTTAAAACAATGAAAATTGCTTCGTTGCTATTGCATATTGCAAGGACATTGCTCTAACAATGCATGGTCAATTATGCCACCGACTAAAAATACAATGACCCCATTTTAGTAAAAACAACTACTTTTAGAGTTAAATATGACCACGAAGAGAGTTATTTTAACTCAAATGGGGTCATTTTATTTTTAGCCGGTGCATATTTGACCCCGTATTTTTAAGTGTGTAATAATCATAAGGAGCTGAAAGAATTTCATATTTTGTAACACGGAACAGTGCAATTCCATCCAGAAAATAGTTCTATATTTTGTCACGGGTGGGGCTTCTTTACATCCGGTTGGCCATCATCGTTACAGGATTTCGGAAGTGACCCTACATGAGACCACATATTGGCGAAATGGTACCCTATGAGACCACACATAATCTATAATCCTATTTTCCCCAACTTATTTCAAAATATCACTATACTTAATTACTTGAAAAACTTAAACCTGACTCAGAGCGAGTATTTATATTGCCATTGTAAGCCCAGCTTTAACCACATATGTTTATTAAAATAATTTGAAGTGGTGACTCACTCGAAGATACTTATATATTTATATATGATATCAGGAAGCCGAACTTGAACCCTCGATACGAGTCCCAGAGGGTTTTTGGATTAACTCCCATGATGCATTGCAATGCCTATACTGGTACTGTACTAAACACATGTCCGTCCTTAGGGATAAACCAAGTGTTCCAAAAGTTCAACGAACAACAAGACATTTCATGATCATAGCAAAAAAAAAATACCTAGTACTAACGCTTTTAGGCTGAATGAATGGGTGTAACGTCATTTTTTAGTGTTAAGAAAAATAGGATTTTTTGTGGGTCCACATTCTCTTTCATTTTCATTTTATTGCATAACTTATACATTCAAAATGATAACAAAGAAAAATACAATAACCGATATACAAAGATGCACATGTATATAATACATTAATAAAATCTAATGTTACATATGTGATGTGGGTACGAGGAGAGAACTATTTCAAAAGTGAGAAAAAATGGAAAATTAACCCGTATACCATGTAGCCCAAAAAGCTTTTTTACAAAAAGCTTAATTCCATTTGGGTCCTTAAGCAGAAAAGCAGCAACAGAGAGGCATGCATGGGCAAAACCTTTTATAACAAACCGTAGATTGCAAAAGCATGAATTGCAAAAAATACAAAACAGAACAAAAATAATTTGAAGCTAATATCTATATGATGCATTGGTTAATGTTCCGGCTAAGCCTAGCTTGCTCAGAAATATGTTTTTTAACGGCTTTTTTGAAATGAGCCAATTAATCAATTTCTTTTCTTTACTGGAATTGGTGTAGGAAAATCCAATGAAGGATTGCAGTATAAGAAAAATGTATGGCTTAACTCGTCCTTTGTTGATCCTCGGGACAATGAAATTGTATGGGCTAAACCCCTGTATTATAGTTGTGAACAGATATAGCACGGGTAAAATGAGCACTTAATAAATCTGGGGCGTACCCTGAAAATTTTAAAAACATGGTGTTCATTTCATCTGAATCACTCTGTCTTTAACTGAAGCAACCCAGCTCTCTCCAACCCTTATGTCCAATGTGAGTGCGAGGACCCATCTTCAAAATAACCGAACTACCACAAACTTGTTATGCATTGTTTTGGAAGCTTATTTTTATAATATTGCGAAAGACGTTACCCATGAAGACATGAATAATCATAGTGACATAAAATAACGTGCAGTGCCGCGCATGTTTTCGAGTTTTCTCACTTAGCAAATTAGCATGTCTGTACAGAAATCCAAGCCTCGCACCAGCTTTTTTAAGGTGATTTTTCCTAAAACGGGTGCAATGTGGGATTGAGCTCCACCCTCTGAATACGAGTCTAACAGAGATGTAGACCTTAAGTTAAATATAATTCTATTAGCAAGTCTAGGACTATTAGTCTTTCATTTTTGTGTGCTGCTGTTGAGTTTACTCAGTGATGGTTGACCCAACCCGAAATCCCGAACCCACTGTGTATTTTGTTCTACTGCTCGCCCCAGGTCCCCACTATTCAACCCGCCGAACAAAATTCTGGCGCAGAAGCTGACAAGAAGAAAAACGATATAGTATATTCACATTGATCACAAATTAGTACTCCTCTAAAATTTAGATATCTTATTAGTGACATGAGGCTAATAATTCCTTCACATTATATTTTAGGAAGGGGCTTCAACCTCAAAGCGCTCTGATGACCCGAGCATTCATGTTAGAACCGCGTTTAAAAATCAATCATCACTGTTTATAATAAAACCGGCTTTCCACAACCGAAAAGAAAAACCGCGGCGGAACATTCGAGCACACCGGTGGGTTGAGTTTTGAAGCCGTTGTTCTGTAATAGATTTCCCGCTGTGATATTTTATTACCACTTTCGGTAGTCTTACGGAATAAGCTGCGGTACTTTACAACAGCTTTATTCCGTAAGACTACCTGAAGCTGTAAAAATATCACAGCGGGAAGCTAATTATAAGAACAGCCGTCATATAATAAGTCAAGCTTTCAATTATTTTTATTATTTTGTCAACTCGAGTAACAAACCTAATTTTATGTACCTACACTTTGTTGTGTGTCTGATGTAATCTGTATGTGTTTTGTTATTTGTATACTGACCGAGACTCCATGTCAGTCAGAACCGAACAACCCTGCTTTTTTCGAGGTACATCCGGCGGGGAAACAAGATGCTAGCAGCAGGGTGAGAGATTGGTGTAACGGTGACGCAATTTGCGACTTCCCGTGAAGACTAGATAACTGCAGTACAATAACCATGGATCATCAAATATAATCAAAGAACCTATCCCCATATCCTATTATCTCTATACATAAAACTTTTCTACTAGTTGGGACCTGCTTAGGCTTATATATCCTGCGTCTTTCTATAGCTTTTTTCCTTAGGACTAGCAGTAACAGCAAGCCAATAAAATAACTTGTGTTATGTAACCCGCGTGTTTTTGGATCGCACTCTCAAAACGCTGATTATAAAATGGCTGTTAAAATATACCCAAATTTGGTTAACATTTAATATCTTTGGTTAAGTTTTGACGCCAGTTTGGTAACATGAGTTGATATTTAAATATTTAACTCAACAGTGGTTACAGCTGTGTTGCTCACCTGGTAATACCTTGGTTAAAATGTCAATACTTTTTAACTTAGTTGTTAAAAAATGCCCAAAGTGTGAACAACAGAACTGTTGGTTAAATGATTAAAGCACGGCTACGAAATCCAAATTATAGACGTCAGTGTTTAATATGTGAACTCGAAATCTTTACAGAAAACTCCTGGACAATATTTTCCATTTTCCTGTTCCGAAATCCGTTGAAGCTGAAGAATCAGCTCCACTGGGAGGGTTCTTGTTTAATATTTATATTGAATAACAGACGGGGTGGTCCGTAATGGGCCATTTATGTAGTCTAATTTGATTCATTTGGTGAGTTCCTATGAATGATCTCGGCCCGCCATCGTCTGAATAATATTAATAGTCAACTTGTTGGAAGAAGCTAAACTAACCTTTTTGCATAGATTCTGGTGATTTGGGCCGCCTTTCTGTGATGGTAAAACTCAAAATTCTCTATTTGTTCGCAAAAGAAGGGATTTTTTTTTTGTAATTAGATTACTTTAGAATCGGGAATCCCCAATTCTAAGGAAACGTGCCTGCTGGAAACCAACCTCCGGTCAATATAAATCGGCCGCGTAACGTGTCATACTTCGCCATATGATGTCCTGTCCAGCGTGAGATGAATGCGCTTGCACAATCGAGAATTTTAGCCTCCAGTGTTGCCGTTGAATTAGATCCTTTCTACTATAAAAAATGCAAAATGTTGGGCATTACCTTTTGCAGGTATCGTTTACATTACAATATTACCAACGTACCACTGTTAATAAATTTGAAGAAAAAAATGAAAAATAGCAATCGTCATGTGCTATTATTTGCTTTATTTTTTCCTGGAAATTTTCACATTAAATTTTCATAAAATACAAACATATCCAAATGTACTTCGTCATTGTAGTGTGCGTCCTTTTACGTAATTTTTAAAATATTTTCTATGCTACACTCACTTTAAGATCTAATGTTTCAAACCGTAAATTTCCTGGTCACTGATGACCAAGCTATCAAAATTGTGTTCACACATGTTGAGTTGCGTTCACGACTGTGGACCTACTGTGCAGTGCAGAGTATACCAAACCCCATATAGTCAGAACTATCGGCGAATAGAGGAGTATTACATACCAACGTGTTCACTTACCATCTTGTGGCATTGGCCAAGTGACTGTATATGGTTTCTCATTGCTTTCAGTTTAATACGACGGCTTTTTTACTGTACCAATATGTGAAAATATAAAGTGAAAGAAATATCAAAGTTGACAATTTTTCCATAGACTGCTGTGTGTAAGTGAGTTAGTGCATGGTGTAATAACCATTATGCTTGTAGTTAATAATGTGGAATTATGCTCTTAATTAATTGTGATCATTCTATTCGTAAGTTTACACTGTTATCTGTTGGTGTGATTGGGAATAAAAAAATCTCATATTTGGACTTTGTAGTTTTTGGTCATTACTGCTACAGCTGTAAGTGTTGATGATGTTAAGTGACTGTGTTTTTACTCATAGTCAGTAGCCCAAAGGATGGAAAAGGAGTACAGACTTTCTATCGATAAATTTTAGTTTATTAGGACCTAAGCCAATTATTTTGGAGGGTGTGCAAAATTTGATGCAGTGGCATTTTTGAAAATCCAATATGGCTGCCACCATATCCAAAACCACTAAAAATCTTTTAAGTATTTCTTATAGAGAGAAATGTTTGGCAGTACTCCGGTGTTTTTAAGGGGGAATATGGGGTTGGAAGGGCTAAAAATACAAATTGCAAATTGAAATTCAGGACAAAATTACCTTTCTTTTGCTTTTTGTTTGACAACAATCGGAGCTTCCGTTCAAAAGTTATGGTCAAAAATGTAACCGAAAATGTAACTTCGCGAGCGAAATTTATTGTTTTATTTCTTATGTATTCATTGTTTTTTTAAGCTGCGGTATTTAACTTTTTCGGCTTTAAAATTCTATATCTCGAAAACTAAATTTGCTGTTGATCTCTAAGTTTTAAAATTATTAGTGAAAATGCAATCTCTAATTGTTTAATATATAATAAGAGCAAAACAGTGTTTCTAAAATATCGGCAAGTTGTCTAGATATACAATTTTTTTAGGTTTTTTTTGGAATTTGACAATATGTCATCGCGGCGCGCAACATTTCTCGAAAACGATTTACCCTAGAGAGAAGGGATAAAAAAGAACGTGCAGTATACTTAATTGCGGCTATGAACCCTGGAACCACCTGGTGAATTAGCTCCATGGAACAGGATTTAAGGGGTCAGTAGTCAAGAAAGGGAAAAAAAAATAATTATTTGTTCGTTTTTTGAACTTTTGAAGGAAGCTCCGATGTGCAAACAAACAAAAAGCAAAATAAGAAAGGTGAATTTTGTCCTCATTCAATTTGCAATTTGTATTTAGCCTTTCCCAACCCCATATGCCCCCTTAAGCGCGAGAAATTGTTAGTAATGTTATTATCGGATCATTACATTTAACTTCCAAAAAATCCATATGGGACTCAAATAGTCAATATGAGCTATGAATCAGTACATTGATGCTTAGCTCTTTTCAGAGGTACCTATTAGGCAAACAAAAATACTACCCTGAATGCATTAAAAACAATGTTTGCAGTTTTCCCAAATCTGTTACAAGTGAATACACTCTGCAAGTGTTATTCTTTCACCTCTAGAACGCATTTCAAACACATCAAGACACGTCAAGTGTTCTGCACATTTGCGGATCACTAAAACCCTATTTCAACCATTTTCAAAGTCAAGAGATGGCAGCCAATTAGCGCCTTTAACGATATTAAAAACCTGTTCTGTATTATATGAAGATTCATCAAATTATTATAAAGTGCAAATAATGAAAGGTATGGGATAAGTATTTGACCCCATTTGACATTCCTTATCTGTTATTTTTGTTTGGTTAACAGCGAACAGCCGAATGGCTGCATTTACCTTATTTAAAACCTATAAAATTAGAAACATCTGTTTGTATTTAGTTAAAGCAACAAAATATGATTCAAAGTTTAAATTAATTTATGAATGTAGGTCTTGGAACTTATAACTAGATTGGGTATTTTTGTTTAAAACATGTTAAAAATAAAATGACAGCCAATTATATTATGAATATATGACAATTTGTATAGGTTTAAAGGACTTAAATGCGTTCTATGGGCTGGTCATTCCTTGATTGGTAAGCATGGAATGCAATGTTCAGGATATGAGTTCCTACTGGGTAGAGCCCAGAATTAGCGCCATGCTCACAAATACTAACTTGATGAGCTGATTTATGGTCAATTGAATGATTTGGGGTCATATGGCATTTCGGGCTGGCCATATTGGATTTTTGGTAATCGGTTGTATCTATGCAGGCAAGAACCCGTCCATTAGATTCCTGCTTTTAAACTTGGAAAAAGAGTAGTATAAAGTTGGTCATTGAGTGAATTGCTGATGAATTTTGAGAGTGGTGGCCGGCCATATTGGATTTCTAGAAAATGCCACGCAACGCTCCAAAGTGTTTGCGAGGGTTGACGCCACTTTGTCCCTTTAATGCCAATTTTGGTTATCATGAGAGATGGTTCTTTTCAAAATTTACGCAAAATTGTTGGAAACTAGGGAAAATTTTCTCAATTAGTAGCAAATTTATAAATTTGCAAAAATTAAAAAAAAAAAAACTTTGAAAACTTTACAAATCCCCCCCCACCCAAAAAATCTGTAGATAACTACCGGGTGAGCTACAAAAAAAACTTACCCGCTTGTGTCCACCATTTGAATTATAAGAACATTAATTATCTAACCATATTTGTATCATCTGAAAGTGGGTTAATTATTTAATTTATGCAAAGATCTTCACACTGTTAGGTTATAGACCGAGCTACTGTGGTTTGAATCAAGTAGGCGGTTTTCTGCTCTGTCCACGAATTCACATTGGAAATGAACGGCGTTCTAAGCGAAGGAAACCAATGTCCAGAAGAAAAGAAATCAGGCTAGTTAGTTCTGCAAATTCTTGATCGAAAGACTGTCTGTAGATCGGCCTCTACTAAACCGATTGGAAGTTATCCTTTGCCAGCAAATTGAAGATAATGAAAATAAGCTTTCCGCAGATACCACATATGTTAGATATATATTATTAAAAAATTCAAAATGGCGGACACAATCGGGTCAAGTTTTTTTTTACTCACCCTGGATATGAGTTTTTTTTGGGAAACTGAGCATGTGGACGTTGGTTGTGACAGGTGCTTGACGTTATATAGAAGGCACTAGCAGGAATGGCAGACAAAGACACCCAACTGAAAGAAGCTTGAGTTGGATTCGAACCTAAGGGACCACTGTACTGTGAGGAGTACATAGCGCCGAATTGGCTATTCTAATCCTTTGTGCAATCCTTATTAACTATGACGGAAACTCCAATAGTCCACTCACATATGGCGGTATGACCTAGGACAAATTGACAGAAAATTTCTTGCTGGATTGTTGTACAAACCCTCCCGAATAACATATCTAAAAAGGTAGAAAAAAGTAAGCATGGCAAGACATGCTAATTGCATAAAACCTAAGTGCCATTTTTGCCTATAATTTGGTTATATTGAATATATTAAAAAGGTCGACCCGATTTACGGCTAAGTAAATAAAGTTGTCATATTGATAGAATGGTTTCACCCCTAAACCACAATCTGTAGATTTTGCGCTGATATTTCAATCATGTGAGAGCTAAAAACATGATTTTCTTAGCCCTATGTGTTGTAAAATTCATATTGGTCGACAAAAATGGGTAATTTCGATCTAACTTCCAAACCAAATATCCTTTAGCCCTAAGATTTCAAGGGGTAAATGAGAAAAAAGTAGCTTACTTCAAATACAAAACTGTGACCACTTCCGGTAAAATATTGGAGGTAGGGAGACGATGCCTATAGCAATCATGACACGGTCTTTAACTCTTGAGTACTTTTGAGTCCAACATAGGACCCGAGGTACTTGAGGTCTAAGCTTTTTGAGTTGGGTACCGTGTGTAGGGCAGACAGGTTGGGGACGATTATCTTCCTCAATGACGGTCATGCATTCCGTCTCGTGGCATTAGATGTAGGCTAACTTTATCTGTAGCATTCTCAAATGATGCTTTGTAGTAGCTCGTGGGTAGACATATCACATCCTCTGTTAGAGCTGCGTAGTCAAGAGCTGTGAGATGCTGACTTTGGTTGAGTATAGAATGCTTGACGCCTTTTATGCTGCCTGTCCTATACCTAGTACCCAGGCTATTACCAATGACCGCTTTTTAAAATGTTCACATACTCAATGACACCCATTTTTTCTTTCCTGCTATCCAACTTTTATCACAAGTTTGCATGAAATTATCCACGTTTTAAAGAATTTGAAAACCAAATTAAAATGTCGACAGCCTACGTGCACAGTTTAACAATTTTAAATTTTCATGCAGCAATTATAATTTAAGGCCAATTGAACTCTGGAAAAGAGTGCAATTCAATTTTAATTCATGTTTTAACATCATTGGCCCCCTTCTTAAAGTTTTTACTGGATGCCCCATTTTAATTTCAGCTTGTGTCCAAATGACCATTTTTTTTTGCTACAGTTTATAGAAGGACCCGGGAAAGGAACCTATTTTTCACCTGGCCGAGACCACATACAATCACTTCGCATAGTGAGTGCCCGAGGAGTGCCCCCGGCACAGTTGACCCAATGTGTTTGCATAAATACTCTCTGATAATAAGTTGATAAAATAAAGATCTCCCCATCCCGTGCCAGTCTGACAAATCCTCTACACGCAAAATTAATTTCGGCGGGCAAATTACGGCCATCTTGAATAATGACCATCACTCATCCCTTCCACTGGTAATATATCAATTGCAAGTGTTATACACCTTGCAGGCATATAGCCATGCAAAAAACATGTTCAAATAATAACAGAAAAATGGAAAATCTCCCTAAACATGAATTTAGGAGCATTACCTTGGGTCTAAATATGGACGTATACGTCACGTAAGATAAATGAAAATTTAGCATGTCTGCCAGGCTTCCTTTTCTACCGTTTGATAGGTCTATTGGGAGACTTTTACTGCTAGTTGCAGCAAGAAAAACCTTCTGTAGCAATTTTGTCCAGGTGTACCTAGTATTTTTCATAGATTGATGATAATAATGCGTTCAATCTTATTACATAATTAATGTTTAATCAATCCCGTTATGCCAAATGGGTGCAAAGGTTGTTCTCATTGTATCACCAACATACCCAGGATAAAACAATTCAAATGTGAACGGGTGTAAATGTATCCTGGAGGCCTAAATCGTGTAGTATACGGCCCTTTCCGGAAGGTAAATTACAGCCAGCATGGAGAAGAATACAATAATGCACACGGTTCACTTGAAAATTTCAGATATTTCGGCAGGTAATTCTTTTTATTTTCTGCATGCTGGGGTTGTTCTGGAAGACGAGTCAGGGCCAAGTTTACCTATTGACCTCCCGTGAAGCCGCATATTAAGGGACTGTGGGCGGGGGATGTCGGAGTGGTGGATTTAAAATTACATGAGGATAAATTAAAAATGATGGCTCATTGACACAATCCAAGCGAATTACTTATTGGTACTTCCACATCAGATGGAGCCATTTTTTCAAATCGTTGAATTTCTGATATAGTACGATTTGCTTGGTGTGTACAGGTGCACAGTAACGTACACTGGCGGCATTAAAAAGTCTTAAGTTCTATCTTTGGTGAGAGCCCTGACTGCTTATGGTGGCAAATCTCATTTAATCATACTGCCACTGTACCTTTGTGTATTAGGGTGTTTCCATCGTGGCCCCCGTTTTTCTGACCGTTTTTCTGCTATAGGTTAAAAGATAAAGGGTTAGCCTTAAAATTGAACCATTTACCATTTTTTTTGTATAGAGATTAGTCAGTTTTTCAAAATTCCTAAAACGAAATTGTCGAAAAATAGGAAAATTTCCTCATTGTGGCGGTTAAACCTTTACGTCCAAAATTTGCAAACAATGTTGGGAACCTGACAAATGCAATATTTGCAGTAAATGGCATCCCCAAAGCACATCTCGGGTATTATCAAACTTATATGAGTCATTTTGGCACAAAAATTTGGGATAGAATCAGAAAAGCATGTCATATACCAATCCCCAAATTTGAGAAACACAAATGGGCACGGAGTTGGACCCTCGAAAGGACTGTACTCCAAAAGCGTTTGAAATCACTCTGCTGTGAAGCATTTTAAAAAGAATATAGAGCTGCATTCGACTAGTGATGACAGAAAATGGATGTCACACGTTTTTTTTAAAAAGTGTTTTTTTTTTAAACAAAAAACAACCCCTCAACATGCCGTGCTGGGGCCCATGTGGGTTTCGTGTGGGTAAGCTGGGCTCTAGTGGGCATGGGTTATGTGGGCTATTCCTAATGGTGCCCATGTGGGTTGTAAATTGGTAACGCATGATGGGTTATGCCTCATGGGTGGGCCCAGGTGGGTTTTTATGGGGCATGGTGGACAAGGGTATTCATGCTGGGCTGTTCTGATGGGGCCCAATGTAGGCAACCCATTATGGGTGTTTATTGGGCGTACTTGTGTTGGTCCCATGTGGGATAATCGGGCTAACCCCACATCATTGGTTTTACCAAGTTAATGGTCAGTGGGGCCACTTGGGTTTAACGCTGGGTTACATGGGCTTACGTGGGCCTGGGAATTACATGGGGCTTTCTAAATGGGGCCAGTTGTTCAATGGGACTGATAGCTTCTTTACTGGGGCTTTAAAGTGGGTTCCCAAATGGGGCATCTGTAGGTTTTCATGGATCAATTCTGAGTTTCTTTAATTGGGCTTTAGGTGGGTTCCTAAATGGGGCCATTGTAGGTTTCAATTGGCCGGCTGAGTATATTACTCATATGCAAGGATGCATGGGATTTCCAGGCTGCCCATTTTGAGCCCAGTTGTGGGTAAAATGTTTTATTTTCCATTCTTTGGTATCAAATAATTATCTAACTTTAATTTAATCGGTCAACTAAACTACCCTGTGATATGAAAGGCATAACATACAGTTTATCATTTTAACTTCAACAATCCTTTAAAAATCTAATTTGATCCAAATTTGTCAGTAAGTACAAGTGGTCGACTGGATAGAGCATCAGAGTTAGCATCAGAGGTCCCGATTCGAATCCAAACCACGGTAAGTAAACATATTCTGTAAACCATGTTCGTATGAGATGCAAGTGATGTCTAATGAATAGTTGGAATTTAAAACAATATCCAACTGTACCTAGAACTCTTTTTTTCTTTAATTAAAGAATAATTAGCCGGCTAACATGAATCCACTGCAACTTAGGACCCATTTGATCCCGACGACAAAACAAGTGGGCCCCAGTGGGGAAAGCCAATGAGGGGACCAGGAAGTAGCCCACAAATGACACACGTGGGGCCCATGTCATATTGTGGAGGGGAATTGCTGAACCGGGATCCGAAAACCCTCTAGCTCATCTTGGATTGCGGGTCCAGTTTGCTGGCTAGTTTAGATGGCCAAACATAATTGGAATTGCAACCAGAGGCGTCGGTTGATCCGGGGCAGAGAAGGAAAAGAATGGAAGGAGAATAAACGTGGGAAAGTAAAAGTAAAGAAGACAGAGAAAGGACAAGGGAAACCAGTTGAACAAAGAGGACAAGGGAGAAAGGGTCCCTGCAATGTTTTTTAAGCTGCTAGTTATACTGTATGAGAAAGTGACTAAGTCACACACCAAAAGTATATCATCTAGCCTTTTTCGTGTCGCTCCACTGCGGGGAAGCTATGCTCTTTTGTTGTAGTGAGTGGCCCTTGGATCTTTCATCATTGACGCTTTGATGAATGGCTCAGTAATCTCAAGAGGCTGTAGATAGTAGTGAAGACTTACTCATTATGTGCAATGGGCGAGGTTAACTTTTGTTTCCGCATGCATTATTTTTCACCACTGCAATATTTTAATGTCAGCTAATGCACGGGTCACCAGTTAATGCCCGCTCAACCACTGATCTCTATACAATGGATTGGCTAACAACAGAAAAATTATATTAAGATGAATGGGGCAACGGGCGGCATCTTGGTCTACCGAAACACATACCATTCCAGAGGACACCTTTTAACGAAGTTGTATTCCGGGTGCCCGTTTTAGAGACCATCCATCCCATACGCGCAATACAATGAGCTCACTGATTGGCTTTATTCTTTAGTCTGTTATGTCGCTATCCACATTTCAATGGGAACATTTTGTATATTAATGACCGGCTCTTAACCCCTCTTAACCACCTGCTTGGAATCTTTTTGGATGACCAACATGGCCCCTCAGTGTTCAATTACAAGCCCAGGTTTCCAATCCATTGTATAGAGATCAGTGGGCTCACCACAAGGCCATACTTTCTAGTCGACCTACTGCTCAATTTATTAGTTTTTGGGTCATCTGGAGCAATTTCGTGACCGCGAAAGGAAGTATTCATTCTTTATATAACAAATTTATAAACGGTCCCTTGTGTAAGTTGGGGTAAACCAGGGGGCAAAATACGGGTTTGAAAATGAAATGTTTGTCTTGCTGTAGAGGAGGTATCAAACGTGTTCGCCTTGTTACAATATAAAATGCATAGTTTTTACTGCATGCCTACACCGATGGGTTATGGAGATAAAAGACAAAACTCTCCTTCTTCTTGCGTAGTGAGCAGCCGCTAATATGCTGTAACGTTGGCCAACTCCTGTTGCATTGGTTGGGGTTTTTGCGAAATCCTGTGTCCAAGTGAACGAAAGGTAGGGCACTCATTGAGAATGTTATCGGGCCCACATCACATACTGTCTTATCTGACGACAATGCCGTTTTCGAGAAAATAGCCTTGAAATTGGTACGGGAGATTTCAGGATTGTACTTATGGAATTCAACATTAAAATTTACTTTTTCATTTTGCATTATGAAGAAAACATTCTGATTTAAGTTTTACCCTTGCTGAATTTTTAAAGTGCAATATTCCCTGATATAAAGCTACAAAGATCTAAGTCTGTCATGTCAAATGCAAAAAAGTCGTATTTTGCACATAGCCGCTAATTTCACCGTTATATACTTATTTTCCAATGCGTTCAGATAGAATGTTATGTGAAAACAACGTCATTGTTCACGCACGAGGCAGATCCGACGCACATAGATCTGTATGTGAAAAGCGGTATATGGCAAGCTGATTGAACACAACCCCGATAAACTCTGTTATCTAGATAAACATACGTTTTTTCCCTCTTGATAAACTAGTTTAATCAAAAAGATAAGAAACATAGTTTATTAAGAGAAAAACATAGTTTTTTCATTTGAAAAAAAAACTGGTTTATCAAATGAAAGCAAGTTTTCGAAAAACTATGTTTTTTTCCTTCGATAAACTTAGTTTATCTAGAATAAAACTTTAGTTTATCAAGAGAAAAACATAGTTTTTTCCTCTGATAAACTCAGTTTATCAATTAAGATAAGCAGAGTTTTTTGAAAAACTATGTTTTCTCATGATCAACTTAGTTTATCTAGATAAACATAGTTTATCAAGAGAAAAACCGTGTTTATCTAGAAAAACATAGTTTTAAATCAAGAGAAAAACTATGTTTATCTAGAAAAACATAGTTTTTTACAAGAGAAAACCTATGTTTATCTAGAAAACTTAGTTTATCAAGAGAAAAACCGTGTTTCTCTAGAAAATCTTTAGTTTTATCATAGAGACAAACTATGTTTACTAGAAAACATAGTTTATCAAGAGAGAAAAACTATGTTATTCTAGAAAACATAGTTTATCAAGATAGAAAAACTATGTTTATCAGAGAAAAACTAGTATCAAGAGAAAAACTATGTTTATCTAGATACATAGTTTATTAAGAAGAAAACGATGTTTATCATAGATAAACATAGTTTTATCGGGGTGTGTGGTTCATCGGCTTGCCATAGCGTAAACGCTTGTTTACGAACAGCGTAATTATACCCCTATTGAAAATTACGTGTAAATGAACATACGACAGTATGTGGAAATCGCGATATGCAGTTTTTAGCTATGATCAAAATTCTTAATTAATATCTCACTAATTAAAGGCCCACTTTCACATTCAACTTTGTGGTCATGATAATAGATAATAACATTTTAGGTACATATGCAAAATATCTCACAAGGTCCAAAATTCAGGATAAGACAGTATTGATGTGGGCGACGATGTGATTCCGCAGTCTGTGATGAGAACCACATTGGCAGGCTGGCGATGGCCGCAGCCCCCTCGGTGCATGTTGCTATTGAAGCTACCGACTCCTGTGCTAATCCGGTTTAAAGTGACCATTCCTTGCGTGGGAGACTGCTGCCAGATGGTAGTTCTGTCTTAGATGTAATAAAGAGTTTATCTGGTCTTGGGTATCTACCAGGCAGTATTCCATGTCTATAAGATGTTTTGAATGGGGAACTGGAGAGTTTAGCAGCGTCTCGACAGAAGGTCGGCTAGAGCGCAGCTCTGTCTACCGAGTTGGTGTGATTTCTTTGACATTTGTTATGCACAGGTGCTTGTTGTCCCAGCAGGGCCTTATTCACTAGTTGTGCATGTGGTTGTGTTCTTCCGGAGTACTGCAGTTGCAATGCCTGAAAGACTGGTAGGAATTCAGATTGAGTAGGACGGAGGCAGCCATTGATGGTTCTCAGGTCTCGTTGAGTACTGTGTCCAGCTTCTTTGTGTAGAGCTGTTGCACCATGCTGGGGCGGCTATTCCAGCAGTGTTGTAGACCAGAGCCAAGGCAGCGGTGCGTAGGTCTTCGGGCTGGCACCCCATAGGAAAATCCAGCATGGCAGTAAAGGAGGTTATTCCTCAAGATACCTTGGCGCATACGGACTCGTGTGCTGACGGTAAGTAAGGCTTCCGGTCCAAGCTTCACTCCCAATTAGTTTGGTGTAGGATTGTATGACAGATGCGCTCCATTGAGTTTGATTTGAAGCTGCGATGAGCCTCTTGGTGTTGAGGTGGAAGGCAGTAGCGTTGGTCTTGGCTTCGCTAAGCTTCAATCTCCCGGTCTTGAGATATGCTACAAGTAAGGCCATGTCTGTGTAAGTGTGCTTTCTACTCCTGTCCATTTGCTTTCCCCTAGTGGGAGGGAGGGCAAATCGTCGGCCGTAGCCATATTGTCTATATGTTGTTTGAGGGTAAAATCCGCTGATATACAAGTTTGAACAGCATAGGACCAGTACAGATCCCTTGTGGTACCGTCCCGTTCCTCAGACGACGCAACCGACTACTCTGGCCATCACTGGTCTTGAGGATAAAGCTACGGTTTTGCCCGCATGATACATCTTGGGATGGTCATAAGAAGCTTGAGTGTCAGGCCTGGGTGCCACACGGTGGTTCGTAATGCTGCAGTAGGGTCCCCCAAGATGAACTCCTTGCCTTACAGCGCTTTTCTGTAGCTTTCCTCAATATCATTTGTGAGTTTTACAATTTGGTGGACAGTGCTCCGGCCCACGGCGAAATCCTGCTTGTTCGTCAGGCAGATGGGGTTCGACGACCGGCTCCAGCCGGGCCAGGATCGTCCTCTTAAGGAGGTTTTGAAGGAGACACCCGTAGTGGATTTAATTTTGGGCGGTAGTTCTAGGGTTGTCGACAGGCTTTGTTTGGGGGGTTTTGGGGAGTGCGATGATAGTAGCTTCTCCTCCAGATCTTGGTAAGGACTGTTGGTACGGCAACAATGTGTAGAACTCCTGGAGCCAATCTAGACATCGTGGGCCGCATTGCGTCAGAAACTCTGCTGGTATGTTATCAGGCCCTGGGCCTTTCCACTCTTTAGTTGGCTGATAAGCAGAGGTAAGCTCATCTAGTGAGAGGATGTTGAAAATTACCCGTCCACGCCGGGGCTCGACGAAGTTTGTTGAATTTCTTTTTTTTTTGACAGAGGGAGTGTGATCCTTGTCAATGTTCTTGAAACGACCATTTGCGAGGAGTTCTCAGCAATTGATTGGCAGTCACTGGACATTTCGATGGGTTTAGAAATCTGCCGGTGATGCCGGTTTTAGTGTCCCCTCCCGGCCTTCCTGCTGGAGTGGGTGAAGTCGATCCTTGGACCGTCCTCCTCCCAGCGCTCACGGCGTTTCCTGTCCACTGCAGTTTGTTCAGATCTGACAGGCTTTGGATGAAGCTTCCCTTCCCCGGGTTCAGATTCAGGAAATCATTGTAAGAGTATCACATTTTCCTCATCCCAGAATGGGCATATAACTGCGACGGCAGCCACGTGGGATGTTTTCTTTGCTATCTTAATAAAGAGTTGACACAGTGGCTGTGTAAGAAGTCCAGGGTGGAGGAGGTTGGTGTCGGGAGGGGGGTTGGGCACTTCTGAATCCACCAGTTCTTGAACGGTCCCAGTCTGCCTTCCGGAAGTTCCACCTTTTCACTGGCTTTGTGGTACAGCTTAGCAAGGCTCTCCTGAGCGATCCAGTAATTGGTCTGTGTTGGGACTTCGGAAAGGCGGTCGATAACAGTACGGTAATGGAGATAATAATAATAATAATAACAGATATTTAATAGCGCTTTAGCATGAGATGATCAAAGCGCTTTACATAAGCCTTCATTTTACAACTAACTAAAGTTTCTTGAAGTAAATCTTAACGTACAATCCTAAAGCTACAACATACATGAAATTACGTTAATTTGGAAAAGATATGTTTTCAATTTTGCCTTTCTAATGGGATTGTTTTAGGTTAGGTGACATTCGCATTGTTGCAGGTAACTTGTTCCATAAAATGGTGCTGAATGGCGAAAGCTTTGTCACCGTTTTTGAAACGAGAAGATTGGCTGTCAGCATGGATCGCAGATTACATTGTGTGGTTTGAGGAAGTTTGTAGTGCGGAACTTTGTAAGATTTATCAGGTAATATTGGGGCAGCTTAATTTTGCTCTTAGAATGTTAGTGTAAGGAGTTTTAAAATATCCTTTCATTAACAGGTAACCATGGAGTCGTTTTAAAAATATGTGTGATGATTTGCCCCTCCGGTTGATTTAAATATAAGTCTTGCAGCCCTGTTTTTGAATAGATTGGAGTCTCCTTTTTTCTTTTAAGTTTTTAATACCATATATTCAGTGAGTTGCAGTGGTCCAGTTTAGAAATTACAATTGACTTACAGCATGAATTAATGTTTTCCTCATCGATGTAACGGCGAATACGGGCAATGTTTCTGAGATGAAAATGGAGTGATCTGGAAGTGTAGAAATAAGGAGAACATGGACAGATCTGATCAGCGTGGGACACCTGATTACGAACAGTAGGTGATGGTACAATAGTAGTTCCGCAGACATTCAGGGATACGTTGTGAATAATGCATTACAGTGCTTTTGGAGCCAGCATGACAAATTCTATTTTGGCCTCATTCGTGTTTTATTTTATTTACATTCATCCACTCTTTTATGTCTTAATGCATTGCTTCAGTTTGAAAAAGGCGTTGCACGGTTTTCCAGGTATTTTTGGATCAAATTCTTGTAAATTTCTGTGTCATCTGCGTATATGTGATATTTATTCATTTTTTTTTTTTATTATTTTTCCAAGAGGGTAAGTATAGTAACTAAAGTCCCTGGGCCTACCACCAACCTTGTGGTAGGAGCCAAAATCCATGGTAGGCTCTTTGAAAAATTCCCGCCACACCACATCTACTTTGTACGTTGACGTAGTATGATTGAACCCATCTACTCACTGTGTTTTTAATGCCCAATGTATGTGTCAGTCTATCATCTTAAAATGTCAAAATCAATGGTGTCACATGCGGCACTTAAATTCAGTAAAACAAGGTAAACCGCTTGTGTCTGTCCATAGCACAGAGCAAATCATTTTCACTTTGAGCGGTCTGTTTTTCAGTGCCATGCATAGGCTTTAAGCAAATTGGTGTGGATCAAGCAAGTGGTTTTCAGACATTTGGGTTATTCAGTCACTGGTTCCATTGCCCATTTTTCCAAAATTTTAAGAAAAACATTTTGATATTGGAGACGGTCGGTAATTTTTGAGTTCATTAAGGTCCAATGTAGTTTTTTTTGGATGATGGCGAAACAATAGCTTGTTTCAAAGCTGTTGGGGGAAAGGTACCAGACCTGAACGACATATTGATGATAGATGTTAAGGCAGCAGTATTGGTGTGGAATGCATGTTAAGTAGCCTGTTGGTTATAACATCCAGTGAACACTTTTTTGTTTTTGCAATTACAGATCATATTTTCTTACTTCATCCCTGACACTGGAGGAAATTCTGTCATCTCTTGATTGTATTCTGGTTGATCATCCAGTATATTAACTTGAGTTCATTGGTTTTGGATTCTTATTTTTACGATTTTGTTCTCAAAAGGAAATCAGCGAATGAGTCACTACGCTCTTTATAATTTTCACAGGCATAAAACCTTTCCTCCCTTATTTAGGAGCTTATTGCTTTTGTGTCAGCATCAGCCATTTATCTTTGAAATCAGTTTCTTTGGTTTCTGCATAAGTTTATTTACAATGATGTGTGTTGATCTTTATAGGCTTTTCTATTTTCTTCTGTGTCATGTTTTTTCCACTTTCTCTCCAACCGTCGGCGTATTTTAGTTGCCTGCTTTAAGATCTAACTGTGTACCAGAGAGAAGTGGCCTATTTTTTAAACTTTTGTAGTGGGTGGTTGCATGTTTATCAATGACTCCTTGCAATCATTTTCAAATTCTTGTAAGTAATGTCACGTACCAAGGTCAAAATTGTCTGGAGAAAGTTCAGTTTTAAATTAGTAAGAATGAACCCATGTTTATATGTTTTGAAGTTACGAGTAGTTGAAGTGATTGTTTGAATAGGTGGTCTTGGGTTTTTGCATACATCAAAATAAACAACATAATGATCAGAATAAACATTTACGCACTTTACAATTTTGATAATCTCATCATCCCATCTGTAATAACCCGGTCAAGAGTATGACCTTTCTTGTGAGTTGTCCACATACATGTTGAGTCAAATTTAATTGGGAAGATAGCTGTATTTCATGAATATACCACATCATACTTTGTGGGACATCAATATGCAAGTTAAAGTCTCCTAAAATTAACAAATTTTGTTTTGCAGTCAATTTACATCAGAATATAAACTCAATCACTTCAACGAAAGTCCTTTGTCTTATACCCATTTCTTTAGATGGAGGCGGTCCTATAATACACAACATATTGTACCTCCTTACAACATCAGATATAATTGCATGTTTCAAAAGTCTTTTTTTGAGAGTTTGTCAATTTTATGATAATTTTAAATTTGATTTGAACCATACCATTCCGCGTAGAGTTTAGTTTGAGTTCGAGGAACATTGATGAATGGATATGAGGGAGGTGTGAGTTCGCCAATAATAACAAGATCATCATCACATAAGCGACCAAGTTTCAGTTATGAAGAAAATATCAATATCATTTTCAAGAACCAAGTCATAGGACAGAAACGGTTTTGTGGCGGATGGATCTGGTATTCATTAATGCAGCCGTAAGTTGAAGTGGGAGTTGATCCAGGCAGGTTTGCTAGATTCTCAGGATTCTTGAGCGGTTATGGTCTTCAATGAAGAAAGACTCAAGTCGAGATTCATGCAGACAGCAGGGGTACTCTGAAAAATCACGATAATTTTGTTGTTCCATGGTTACGTTGATCACGACGATTAAGTGGAAACGGTTAGTTGGAACGATTTTATGTATGTCCACGTATCAATGGGAAGCTTGGGTACGTTCAGTTCATATGGTATAGATGAGGTGACATCAAGTTTACAATCACACAAAGATTGTAGCATCCTGGTCTACTGACATATTAGAGGTGCGAAGAATATTGCCCATACAGTTACAGCATCAATAGCCTTATCACGCCGATTGAGCGCGAATTTTAACAGCGCACAACATGCAGATGCTCACGCAACTGCCGGGCGTGCTTTGTTCGTTGCACGGCGGTGACGCACAGTCACCTCATTCCATACAGTACGGCGGTCCGCGTAAGTACGTAATTCCTGTTTCTAAAATAAAAAAAAAAAGTTGCGTAGTGTTTGAATTCTCAAACTGGATAATACCGAAGGGCATTGTGGGGGGGGGGTTGGGAAAAATGGATTTGCCCGTAGAGACTGCCGTGTTAACTTTTGCGGTCTGCGAGTACCAAAGTACCCGACAAAAAGTCAATTTTTCTCGCTAGGTTCTATAGGTCAGACCCCACATTTACGATAATATTTAAAACAAAACATAGTTAAACTTTCGGGATCCCCTCGATGCGTCCAAAATCTTCCATAGAACCCCTCCGTTTTCCGGAGATATTTGATGAGATTTAGTTCATTTACACACATTCTCTATGACGGACTGATAACGTTAATCTCTCGCGCAAGTACCAATTTAGATAATAAATTATCTTTCGCAGTCTGTGACACAGACTACACACTTTTCGAACCGACGTAATCTACTAAGGATTCATGCATTGCAATGGGAAATCGTACTGTAAAAACATGACGGGGCATGTGTTGTGGCAGGTTGATCATCTAGGTACGAGGAATATTTGTAACATTTGTTGTAGGCCCAGGCGTTGGGGTTTACATCCATGGATTTAAGAAGTTCAAGTTGAAAAGACGCAGTTTGATTTAACATTGTATGGAATCTGAATGAAGGAATTTAAAAAAAAATATGTGTGAAATTTCCATTTCCATGGTCGATAGAAAAAAAAGTGAGATTTTGCTAGTTCGCCAATCTGGTGTAGGCTTGGTGGACATAATGGACTTGCAAATACAAGCAAGGCAATTAGGAGAGTCACAGGCAGTAAATCATTGTGAAGAGCATAAAAAACAGTGACACAAATTCTTCAATAAGAGAATAAACAGTTCAGCAATCAATATCAGAAAATAACATCAATCGAAAAAAATATAAAAGCAGATTTAAGTACATCCTGTAACTCAATGTGATAATATTTTTTTTTTTGTGCAAATAGGAAAGTATCCATTGTTAACCTGTAGACACGAGCTAGTAGTTTCATTGGCTCATCCATGCTCACAGTCCAATGAGCCAGCATTGGATGGCCATAATAGAGGAGGCTGGGATGTAGTGCTTCTTATGGCCAATGAATTTGCCCAATAATGGATATCCATATTTCGAAACATAAACCATTAATAACAATAGTAATTCCATAGGAATACATTGGTATAAATGTCAATAACTAATCCAAGCTAAAAAACACATCAAAACATTGAAAATGTGAGAGAGCAGATACTTGTGCTGCCATCACAGTGGGGGCGCATCGAGTAAATATGGTGTCCATGTTTGCAAAAAGCCAAGGTCGGGGTTGTAGATGTATTCCACCTACCGAGTGAAAGTGTTTGGTTGATGGGGGGTGCAAAAAGTCTGATACACCGATTTGAGGCCCGTCCTCTAGGGTAGCCTAGCTCCATCAGGGTTGGTTTTCCCCAGGTAATGATATGACTGTTAAAGTCGCCAGCGTAAAGGCAGGGTGCACCATAGAGGTAGAGAGTCTGCGTGGAGCCGATGGTAGGTGGCTTGTAGACATTGGTGACATGAACACCTGCAATTTGGGCGTTGCCCATTCCGGGTGGAGTCTGCAGGTGAGGATGCAATGTGTTTCCATTGGGCTGAGTTACTAGCAAGGTGGAAATCCCGTGGGTTGCGCTCTGCTTGTGTGTGCAAAGCTAGGGTGTAGCCGCAAAAGTTCAGAATGGAACTGTCGGTAGCGGTGTCTCTTGGAGGAGAACCGCAGTGACTTTATGCGTATGTGTAAGGTGTTCGATGATCTCCCCTAGTGAGACCTTCCACGTTTAGTTGGGGGACTGAGATGCCATATGACTTGACATCTGGTGATGCCATGCCATGATAAGGGAACAGGTGCCAGACTGGCATCAGATAGAGTCCTCTGGCGGGGCATGATTAAAAAAAGTGAGAGAAAAAAAGACAACAGTGAATATAAATACAAACAAAACAGTGAATTAAAAAACTCGTTGTAAATGTCAAAGGTCATCACCAAAGAGTTAAATCACCACATATTCTTTAAAATTGCGCTGACAGGAATCTTCCCCAAGACAGCGGAGCAGGGGGGGGTGGGGGCTGGGGGGGGGGGGTGGGGGGTGGGGGGGGGGGGGGGGTGGGGGGGAGGGGGGGGGGGGTTGGGGGGGTGGGGGGGTGTGGAGGGGGGGGGGGGGGGTTGGGGGGGGGGAGGGGTATTGGGGGGGGTTGGGCGGGGGTAGGGGGGGTCGGGGGGGGGGGTGAGTGGGGGTGGGGATGGGAGCGGGGGGGGGGGTGGGGGGGTGGCGGGGGGGGTGGATGGGGGGGCCGGGTGGGGGGTGGGGGGGGGGGGGCGGGGGCGGGGGGGGGGGTCGGGGGGGGTGGGGGGGGGGCGCGGAGGGGGGGGGTGGAGGCGGGGGGGGGGGGGGGGGGGGTGGTGTGGGCGGTGGGGGGTGGGGGTAGGGGTGGGGGGGGTGGGGGGCTGGTTGGGGGGGCGGGGCAGGGGGGGGTGGGGTCGGGGGGGGGGGTGGGGGGTGGGGGGGGGGGGGGGGGTGGGTGGGGGTGGGGGGGGGGGGTGTTGGGTTGGGGGGGGAGGGGGAAAAAAAATGGGGTGGGGGGGGGGGTGGGGGGGTGGGGCGGGCCTGCTGGGGGGGGGGGGGGGGGGGTGGGGGTGGGGGGTGGTGTGAAATAAAAAAAAAACAAAAAATAAACAAAAAAAAAAACAACAATCTTTCCTCAAAGACTGACAACAAAAATATTTTGCACTAATATATTCTAAATTCAGGGATCAATAGAGGTGAAAGAGGTAAGGACCTTGTTTGTTCATTTATCTCGATACCAAATCCGAGAGTGCCAACTACTTCTTGAGTATACAATACTAGTAATGGGCTAGATAAAATTATACCTGTAACAAATGGTATAGTTAGACAGTCTGATGCGTCGAACAAAGAAGGAATTTTGTAATTAAAAATAATTAATATCCAAGATCTGATAAATAATGCTGATGCAATGCTGAAAGCATCCTTTCCAGTCTAAAATTCATCACATCATAATCATCATCATCAAAATCTCAAAAATTGTGAAAATTGGGGCCGTTCTTATAAATTTGATATTATTGCTTTAATGGCTAAGCTATTCCGTCATGCCATGAGAAAGTCCAATGGTTTTCCAGCTATACTGAAATCAGCGGACAAACAGACAAGTTTCCAAAATGAATTTCTTTATTTGATCTGTTCAATGCTACCACTACCTGTTCGTAACTCAATAAAAATCTTTGTTTTTGCAAAGTACTTCTAAGAAATCGTTACTATCAAAATCACTCCGTCTCTCGATGAAAATGATATAGGTAGATTAGAAAGATCAGTGTGACCACGAGGCTAGCATTCAACCTCTCTTAAATGGCGTTTTCCCTCATCTGAAGGATGAAGTGATCCAGTCTTGTGGGAAAATTCTCCCAAACAAAGACTGTGGTTGATCCATCCACACATGGCTCCTCAAAATCATCGCTGACATCTTGTTACCTATGCTTGCTCCTAGTTCAATGGTCTTCCAATCATTCCATCATCTTGAAAGATTTTGAAGAAGTCTGGCTAGACTTTGATACTTTAAAGGGACACGAGATTATATTTTCTGAGGATACAAATTCTCTAAAACGTCCTTGATTGTTTGTCGAAAAAAGTAGAAAGGATGAAGGGGTAGGGGCTTTCCTCATACTCTTTTTTTTACCTCTCCAAGGGTTTTTTGACAACCTATAGAAAAAAACAAACTCCCCCAGCTTAAGTTTTCCTGCTGTCCTGATCCTACACGTAAAAATTATTTTAATCAGGTTGAATAAAATGTCACAGCTTCTTCTGTGAGTAACATCTTAGTCAAAGTTGAGTAAACCGTACTCATTGTTGACTAAACTTTAGTCATTGTTGGGTAAAATATACTAGCTTGGTGTTAACGGTTACTCAATCTTGACTAAGATTACTCCACATTAAGAGCTGTGAACTTTTTACTAACATTCTTGGAGTGTATATCGGCCCTACAGAGAAGCAGGCTTGAAAAATACTAAATCATTGTAATTCTTTTTACATTCATTGAAATCATCATACTCAAACTCATCCGCCTGAAAATATAATGCCTATGTTCCTACACGCCCTGCACTACCCCATACAATCTAAGATTGACTCCTATTGAATTCCATACTCACATGCTACAGGTGCTGAAGGATCTTTCGCGATGGCAACACTACGGCCTAGTCTTCCATACCACATACAACTTCACTGGCAATCTTCAAATCTCAGCCCAAAACTTGACGTTAACTGTTTTTGTAATCCCTATATATACATAGGTGTTCCGATTCTTGCCTCTTCGTGTTCATATGTGTGCGTCTGTCATCTTGCCGTCTAGCAAGGTGTCCGTCCGACCATCTCGATTTCTTCGATTACGATTGTATTACCTGTTGAATTTTGACTTTGTTTCTTCCTCAGTCTCATTCTGACTCTGTCTGTCCTCCTAAAACCGTAACACCACACAATCCTCTCCATAGCACTTTCTACAACCCTTAGCTTCTTCTCCAATTTATTTGTTGTTGTCCAAAATTTTCTGTCCCTTAGATAGCACCGGAATAAGTACGATTGAAGATGAGAAAACGGGACACTCCTCTCTCGGACAAAATGAAGCAATGTTTTAAGGAGACTTTTAACCCAAACCACGTATCATCATTATACCATAATGAATTCTTCCCAGATGTGTCATTTTAAGAGATATCTTGTGTGCAGGTTTGTGTAACTACATCCTTCTCCATTGTTTTCCATAAACTGTGATCGTATGGATCTTTCAGCTTGTTACCTTTATCTTACGATTGGTTTTTGGGTTCATGCTGAGTACTGCCTTTTTTGCTCTCTTCGCCCAAATTCCAGGATCCCATTAGTTGCAGCTCCTGACGACCATGACTAACAAAAAGTTAAGCTCATTTGCAAACCTGAGATGCGTCAGTTGTTATCATTGAAGCAACTCCCGGGAAAGGAGTTTGTATGGTGCAAACCACTCGATGAATTTGCAGCCTCAAAGGAATAAAACTGTCATGTGGATGGGTGCAGAATAAGGAATCATCCCGCAAACGCTTTGATTGCAATATACTTTTCTGAAGACTTCTCCATGGATTGTGGTGAAAGAGCTTGGGAGAAGAGTTGGGGGTCTGTCTCACTTCATTAGGGATTGATAGTGGCGGGCTGGTGTGGTGTTCTCTTAAATTAATTCTCTGCACTGGAGTCTTGTAAATGGTTTAATAATAATAATAATAATAACGGAGCGATATTATATGGCGCTTACAAAGCACAAAGCGCCTGACAATTATTATTACGCCGCCTTCAAGAAATCTCACGCTCATTTCGCGTCATTTAGGTGGGCGCTCGACGAAGTGCATTACAGCGCACAAGCCTATCAGCCGTCGATCGTATTATTCCCCATAGCCAGCTACCCCCAGATTTAGCTTGGGTGGACGAGCCAATTGAGACTAAGTGTCTTGACACAGGGACACAAACACGTTGACATAGGGGGCTCGAACTCACGATGTTCACGGTATATTGATCACGAGTCCTGAACTTTTCGCTCGACCACAACGCGCTTTGATGAAACGGATATATTTCTCATCATTACCTGCTTCTCCAATTCCCAGTAGCGCCTGATGGACCAGGTTTCGTCCAGCTGTTTCTGCACCCTGACGAGAATGACGGTTGACAAGTATAAATTGGAGGTAACAAGCTGATAGCTCTGTAGTGTTGATATCTTTCAATGAGTATAAGATCCCGCTCAGCTTTGCCTTGTTGACTACGAGAAGGGTTGACTCTGTTGAATATCCCATGTGGGAAATGACGGGGATCGTGTATATACCAACGTGCGGGGATGCACATTTTTCGGTGAAATCCACATGTGAAATTTCGCGTAGATCTGTGAATATACCAGCGTGCGGAGATACACATTTTTCGGTGATTTCCAATGTGGAAATTCACGGAATCGTAATGTACCGACGTGCGAGATACACATTTGTTAGTGAATATCCATGTGGAATTCTCGGGAGATCTGATGAATATACCAACGTCGGGAGATCCACATTTTCGGTGAATATCCACATGATGGAATACACATTTGTCGGTGAATATCCACATGTGGAATACAAGGACGTGAATTGACCAACATGCGGAGATACACATTTTCGGTGAATATCCACTGGTGGAAATACAAGCGGATCGTTGTATTTCCACATGTGGATATTCCAAGAGGATTGTGATTTCCACATGTGGACATACACCAAATCGTGCTCAATTAATACTCTGAAAGTATCCATTGTTAACCTGTAGACACCAGCTAGTATGTTTCATTGCTCCATCTTCTCACATGCCATGAGCAGCATTGGATTGGTCCTTAAAGAGGTAGAGCTGGAGATGTAGTGATCCTTAATGTCAATGCCTAATTTGCACAATAATGATATCCATATTTCCGAAACCTAAATCCATTATAACAAGTAGTAATTCCATAGGAAATCCATGGTAGAAATTTCAAGAACAATCCAAGCTAAAAACACATCACAACTTGAAAATGTGGAGAGCGATACAGTGTGCTGCCAATCACATTGGGGCGCACAGTAATATGGTGTCCAGTTGCAAGCGGTATCGGGGTTTTTGTAGATTTCTTCCACAATACCAAGTTGAAAGTGTCTGGTTGCTTGGGGTCTGCAAAAGGTGTACACCGATTTTTGAGGCCCAGTCCTCTAGGTAGCTCCATCAGGTTGGTTTTCCCAGGTAATGCTATGACGGTTAAAGTCGCAGCGTAATGCAGGGTGGGCCCATAATGGTAGAGAAGTATGCTTGGAGCCGATGTTAGGTGGCTTTAGACTTGGTGGACATGAAAACCTGCAATTTGGGTCGTTGCCATTCCAGGTGGAGTCTGCAGGTGAGGTTGCAATTTGTTTCCATTGGGCTGCGTACTAGCAAAGGTGGAAATCCGTGGGTTGCGCTCTCGGGTGTGCAGCTGGGTGTGCCGCAGATGTTCAAAGGGAACTGTCGTAGCGTGGTCTCTTGGAGGAGAACCGCAGTGACTTATGCGAATGTGTGAGGTGTTCGATGATGTTGATCTTTGCCCTTGAGCATTTTTTTGTTTTTTTTTTTTTTTTTTTTTTCCACCGTTTAGACCTGCAAGAAACTATCTCGCTCAACCACCTGTACCCCCCATCACTTAACATCTGTGACGACCTAGCACTGACATCCAACACCAAAAAAGCACGTGTGCCATACTGGCATCAAATAGTGTCCTCTGGCGGGGCCATATTAAAATACAGTTGAGATAAAAAAGACAACATTGAATTACAAACAACACGTGAATTAAAAAAAACTCGTTCAGCTGTCAAAGGTCATCACCAAAGATTTAAATCACCATATTTCATTAAAATTGCGCTGACAGGAATCTTTCCCCAAAGACGGCGGACAGGAATCTTTCCTCAAAGACTGCAACCAAAATATTTTGCACTAATATATTCTAAAATTCAGGATCAAATAAGAGGTAACGAGGTACTGACCTTGTTTGTCCCTTTACTCGATAACCACATACAGAGTGCCACTACTTCTTGGTATACAATACTATGTAATTGGCTAGTAAATTATCCTACACAAATGGTAAAGTTAGACATTCTATGCGCTGCAACAAAAGAAGGATTTTGTAATTAAAATATTAATATCATATCCTGATAATAATGCTGATGCAATGCTGAAAGCAATCCTTCCGTCTAAAATCATCACTCATATCATCCATCATCAAAATCTCAACAAATTTTGAAAAATTGGGGCCGTCTATAAATTTGATATTATTGCTTTAAAGCAATCTTAGCACATTTTTTGAAGAGCGCCCCCAATTTTCAAATTGATATTTTTGCATTTGCACAGTTTACGTTGGTAATTGTCTAGGAAACTATACTGCGAACGAGAAATGGCTAAAAATGCTTATTATATCACAAAATACGCGTTTTGGTATTGGGATTGGGTCCGAGATTGGATTTGACACGGGCAGGAGCTGGAAATCTACGTTTAATGTCCGTCCCATGATTAATAGTGCCACCTCTTGAAAATAACCTCTAACTTTTCTTGCCTGACTATTACAACAACTAATGGATGAGCGTAGACCACTACAAGGCATTTCCCCCGTCTATTTTTCACATTGGAAAGGCCGTTTGTATTTAATTATATGGAGATCCCGATAATAATTATTCTAGTACAAATTCCTCCTTCGTTTGTGACACTAGACATTTTCGAGCTTAACCATTCACAGGTAATAGTTTACTGTCAGCTTAACCAATGCAATCGTGTAAAAATCCCAAATTTTTTGAAAAATTGGGGGCGCTCTTCAAAAAATGGTTCTAATATGGCTTGAATGTGCTAACTAATCCCGTCATGCATGAGAATCCAATGGTTTTCACAGCTAATACTGAAATCAGCGGACAAACAGACAATTTTTCCAAACATTGGAATTCTTTATATTGATCGTTCCATGCTAGACCACTACCTGTTCGTTGCGTACTCAATAAATCGTTTGTTTTTGCAGGAACTCAAGGAAAAATCGTACTAGCAAATCACTCCGTCTCATCGATGAAAATGTAATAGGTAATGATTAGAAGATCAGTGTGAACCACAGCTAGCATTCAATCTCCTCTTAAATGCGTTTCCCTCCTCTGTAAGGATTAATTATCATCTTGTGGTAAATTCTCCCAACAAGACTTGTGGACTTGATCCCATCCCCCACATAGCTTAGCTCCTCAAAATCAATTCGCGACATCTTGGTTCCCTATGCTTGCTCCTGTATTTAATATGTCTTTTCCAGATCATGTCCATCATCCTTGCAGATTTTGAAGAAGTCTGCTTAGACTTTGATAACTTAAAGGGACACGAGATAATTTTCTGGGATCAAATTTCCTCTAAACCTGTCCTTGATTGTTTGTAAAAACCTATACTGAATAATGTTTCGAATGGTTTTTTGACAAACCTATAGAAAAAAACAGAACTAAGCATTATAGTTTCCCTGCTGTCCTGATCCTACACTGTAAAAATTATTTTTACCATGTTGAATAAAAATGTCACAAGCTCTTAATTTTGGAGTAAAATCTTAGTCAAATTTGAGTAAAACTGTAACTCATTGTTGATTAAACTTTAGTCATTGTTGGGTAAAAATATACTCGCTTTTGTGGTAAGGTTTTACTCAACTTTTGCCTAGGATTTTACTCAACATTAAGAGCGTGACTTTTTTCTCAAACATTCTGTTGGAGTGTATAATCGGAAAGGGGGCCCTACGAGAACAGGCTTGAGAAAATACTAAATCAATTGTAAATTCTTTTTTACCTTCATTTGAACTCATCATACTAAACTCATCGCTGAACATAATAATTCAATATGTTCCTACAACGCCCTGCACTCCATACAATCTCAAGATTTGACTCCTATGCATTTTCCATCCTCACATTGCTACAGGTGCTGCTGAAGGATTCTTCTTCGCTGATTGAGCAAAACTAAACACTACGGACTAGTCTTCCATACCACATGCAACTTCTCTGACAATCTTCAACATCTCAGCCCAAAATTGTCGTTTTAAAGACATTTTTTTTGTACTCCATCATATTGATAATAACCAATCGGTGTTCCGATTCTTGCCTCTTCGTGTTCCACGTTGTTCCGTTTCTGTCATCTTGCCGTCTAGCAAGGTGTCCGTCCCGACCATCTCGAATTTCTTTCGATTAATAAGATTTTAATTACCTGTCCATGATCTTTTGACTTTTGTTTTCTTTTGATCCCTCAAGTCTTCAATTCTGACTCTGTCTTTCCTCCTAACACCGTACCCACCACAATCCTCTCCATAGCACTTTCTACAAACCCTTAGCTTCTTCTTTTTCCAATTTCTTTGTTGTGTCCAAAAATTTCTGTCCCTTAGATAGCACCGAATTACTGTACCGATTGAAGATTGAGGAAAACGGGGACCTCTCATCTCGGAAAATGACGCCACGTTAAGATGACTTTTTACCCCAAACCCGTTATCATCATTATACCATAATTGAATTCTTCCCCTGATGTTTCATTTCAAGAGTATCTTTTGTGCAGGGTGATGTAAACTACATCCCTTCTCCATTGTTTTCCATCAACTGTGATCGTATGATCTTTCAGCTTGTTACTTATCATTACGATTGGTTTTTGGTTGGTGTTCAGCTGAGTACGCCTTGTGCTCTCTTCGCCCAATTCACGGATCATTATTTGCAGATCCGACGACCATGCTAAAACAACACAGTAGCTTCATTTGCAAACCTGAGATGCGTCAGTTGTTTATACATTGAAGCAACTCCCGGAAAGGAGTTTTGTATTGTGCAACCCACTCGATGGAATTGTGCAGCCTCAAAGGAATAAACTGCATGTTGGATGCGTCTCGGGTGGTGGAGAATAATGAATCATCCCGCAACGCCCTCTTGATTGCCAATATACTTTTCTGAAATAAGACTTCTATCTATGGGATTGTGGTGAAGACCTGGGGAGAGATTTGGGTGGTCTATCTCACTTCAATTAGGGATTATCGGGCGGGCTGGTTGTGGTGTTCTCTAAATTAATTCTCTGCAAATGCGTCCTTGAAATCTTTGATGATAAAACGGAATATTCTCATCATTGACCGGCTTCTCCAATTCTCCCAGTAGCGCCTGATGGACCAGGTTTCGTCCAGCTGTTTCTGCACCTTGACGAGAATGACGGTTGACAAGTATAAATTGGAGGTAACAAGCTGATAGCTCTGTAGTGTTGATATCTTTCAATGAGTATAAGATCCCGCTCAGCTTTGCCTTGTTGACTACGAGAAGGGTTGACTCTGTTGAATTCAAACCAATCTTAACAGCACTTGAAAACCAAGGAGTGACCCAGCATACATCAATCTCTTACGTGACCTTTACAGTCGTGCTCTTCAACCCTAAAGCTCCACAAGACAGTGACAAGATCAAGATAGAGAGGGGAGCCACGACAGGGTTGACAACATTTCACCCCAAACCTTCACCTCATGCCTTCAAGATGCCATATAAAGGAGATTAAAATGGGAAGGAAGAGGATCATACATTGATTGGTGTGACATCTCTCTCACCGATCTTTGCCGACGATATTATCCTGATTGCCAAGTCACCAGAGGAATTGGAAAGCATACTAACATGACATCTCACAGCACAGCAACCTGTCGGATCAGGATGTGTTGGAAAACCAAAGCGATGTTTAATGATCCCACACCGGAAATTCCGAGATAAGAGATAACTGTAGGACGGGAAAGTCATTGAAGAGGTCAAGAGCTACATCTACCTTGGAAGACAGTGATGTGTGATGGTGACTTATTGACCGAGATCAGAAGGAGCATTGGACTAGGCTGGGCAGCATTGCAAAGTGGGAAAAACATCATGAAAACAATAGAAGACAAGTCTATGGAGTTAAAGAGACAGGTGTTCAATGAATACAGTCTTCATGTTATGACATTACGGCAGTGATGAAACGTGGGCTGAATTACACAACGATGGAGATGCTTGTAGTTGCACAGAGGAAATATGGAGCGAATCAGCTTGGCATCGACTTCAAGATAAAAAGAGGAAGTGATGGATCCGATACAGGACAGGAGTTAATGATATTATCGACTGCATTAGGGGTGCCAACACATAGATGGCAGGCCACGTTGCTAGACTGGGCGACCAAGGATAACAGGTGGACCATCAGGGTGACAGAGTGGACCAGAGAGAAGGGACCAGAAAGCCAGGACGTCCAAAAACCAGATGGAGAGAAGAAATGACGAAAACAATTTGGTCCAATTTGGACAAGAATGGCTAAGATAGAGATTTGTGGAACATTCTAGGGAGGGGTCCTCCATCGTGAGTGATATTTAAGGCCCTGGATATGCATATGGATATGGATACGTCGCCTTTTCTTTTCAATCATTATTATTGTGCTTCTTTTGTTCATGTCCATTATAGTTACGAAAACGGCCAGGGACCGTTATTTAAACCTATGAATATTCACACACCGTTATTTTTTTCCGAAAGTGGTCCCTGGACACTTCGCGAGAAAAACTCACGGTCTGATGAATATTCATATTTAAAACAAGAAAACAATGAACAAAGGAAACTTCTAGAAACACCTCGCTCAGGTGATACAAAATGAAAGAAATAAACATAGTTGAAAGAAACTCAAATTTAAAAACAAGTGGAACATTCATATTACCATCTAGGTGTTAAGCTGCTTGTCGATTACGATTCAGCCAAAGTAGTGCTTGTAGTCATGCAATTTTTAACTATTTAAAGGGACATCGAAACATTCTGTTCTTTTATTGTTGAAATCAACAACGATGAAAGAAACATGTGACTTCAATGCAAAACCTATGGGATTGTCGATTACCATCTGCTTGTTAGTTAAGGGATTGCAGCGATCAAGGAGAGAACGAAAAAATGTGGTGGAACGGCATTTTTTAAACTTAATTAAATCGGGATAAAATGTGTACAATCCATATAACTGCTTTAATGTAGAACAAACTACCCAAATAGTGAAAAAAATGGATATTTGAGGAAATTTTGTCATACCGTCTCCCGCCAATAGACATACAGCGACGGGCGTCTCAAAATCGACATAAAAGACTGATTGTGATTTACAACAGTACATAATAAACAAAGATCAATAATGTTTGTGTTTGAGTTCAACTGGATTGATATGATGCACAATATCACGCCCTGGGAAATTCCGTGAGATTCACCGGGAAATGTTTTTTCGATCTCAAGTCGGAATTTAGATACGCACGTATAGAAATTACAGAATCGGATAAAAAGTAAGCCTTGTCTTTAATACAGGATTCAACCACCCACTTGCAGGTAATCGCATATCCCTGCCAGTAACAAAAAATATAAAAATTGGAATTGATGATTTTTTCGATGTTTTCGGATTGGCAAATCGCCGCTAAGTCCCTTAATATATCTTGAAAAGCATGTTGTCATCAGATCACAGACCATGGATAATTTGTATATGTACAATCCCGGCTAATCATCTGTCACTGCCAGATCAAGATCGTACTACAAGCCTAAGACACATGCCTGAATACGTGTAGAAGTAACCCATTGTCGGCGTTCTCATAGTCCGGGAACAATGGTGACAATAGGGCAATCATTTCAGGTGGCTTTCTTTAACACATTAGTTCACGCTTTATTACGTTATCGACTATGGAGCCAGGACTATGGTCTACGAATGCTTGAATGGGTCGCAAAACATGCTAAGATACACTGGTAAAATTCTGTCAAGGGATGTGAACACATTGCTTTTGTTCCATGAGAAATTGCCACAAAAACTGGCCCTCTCTCTTCTGTTTTTCGTGTTTTACGAATGTCAACATCCAAATTGTTTTCAAACTTCGTGGAAGTGATTGCAGTTAATGCCCTTCATTATATAATTTTTCATCCATTATGTCCTTTAAACACGTCTTAACTAGTCAAATAGGATATCTTCTAAACGATGGAACCAGTTCTAAATCAGATCAGGCTTACTCGACAATAAGGATTATCTCTCAAGGAAGAGTAAACCTATTTTCGACTAGACCTTGGTGTTAGACTCCTTCACAAGTGAACATACACGCACAATTGGTGTTGTGACATACTCCTGAATTTATATTATTTTGGGTGTGTATTAAATTTCATGTTTAGAAATTAATCATTATAAATTATGAGTGAGGAGAACTGAAAATATGAACCTTGCAATGTGGTGTGCAATAGCATGACTTATCTGATTGACCTAGCTCTAAGTGGACTAGGAGTTTGAGAACATCCTGAGAACATGTCAGAAGACGTACGCAGTCAAACTATGAGAACACAGTGTCTTATTCACTTCGTTCTAAGGACTGGATAGAGGTTCTTTGTTATCTCTAGGAAGCAGATTGCACAACTGTGTTCTTGATGAACAATGAAACTTTGTAATTGCTATGTCAAAAACACTTCGAGGCAGGGTGGAAGATTGTGGATTTCCTTTAAACATGTTTCAGCGAAATGAAAAAGATGACGAAATGTTCGTCTGTCTCCGCGTGTTTTTTGCATCATGGGAAAGTTTCTATGACAAATTTGTTGCAAGTCTTTTTTCCTTGCCAGTTGATAAGAGTTTTCAGCGAGTGTAGACCTCTCAAAAAGAAGGGGGAGAACTTTCATAACATTGATTTATAAAATGTTATGTTTATTTACTATTATTTAGAAAGTTGCTAGATTGTAAGAGAGGCTCAAAATTTGGTACCTTTGGGAAAAAACAAAGGTTAACATACAATTCCAGCAGGAATTTCTTCTGTACAGGACATTCACCTTTAATGCCTGAGTACCTGTATGGAAAACTGTTGATACCATCAAGCTGCAGTTAAACTTCCAGTAGTTCTTAAAGGTCTACGAGTTTACAAATAATTGGACGCGGTCTAGACCAAAAGAACTTTTGCGATTTCGCGAACTACTGAACTGTGCCAGCAAGAATGAATGTCGCACCCAACAGTAAACTTTGAACTTTAGTTTAATGATTATGTGCATGCGGTATTGTAAATAGGTAAGAAACATAATAATTTTTGTGCATTGTTAATTGTATGATTGATCCGAATTCATTTATGTATATATTAAAATCATTGTTTTGAATTTACATCTTGGTAAAGTCAATCTTCTTACAAATAGTCATTGTGAATTTTTGTTTTATGAACCACGGGAGGTTACTTTTCTGACTTTGAGTACGTCTCGTAACAGTGTTTTAAATTAAACCTGCTTAAGAAAAAAACGTGATTCGCGCTTCAAGATATTTTTTTTAAAACGAAATTATTCTCAATTTTACTGAATTATATAAAATCGATTTTCGTTCTTGTCACGACGTATATGTAAGATAAAGAATTTTAAAATACCGTTATGAAAAATAATGGAGTTTTGATAAGGTCTGGATTGCCTAAAGGCTCGGCGAGTCCCAAAGTCTAAACAGGCGCACCAGACTTATTAAAACACCATTATCATAACGGTGGCTTCTCATCCTTTATCTATTACATATCTATTGAACCGCAAGTCAGAGATTGGGAAAACTATATACTTTTCCTTAATCGTGGGACATAGCAAATATGATGGCATGCATTTTCTAAGGTTTCCTTGCAGAAGTGGGCTACCTGAAGCAGATCAGGACACTATCTTTGAGTGTGGACAGGCACAACACACAAATGGCAACATCTCATTGTTCTGCCTGTGTTGGAGCAACGATGCACAGACAAGGACTATGAGGATTCAAAAGACCTTGCTTTAGAATTCACTACGCCATTCCCTTAGAGAAAACTATTGAGAATTAGAAGGTCGAAAATGTAATTCTTTCACACCAAGAGGTTAACAACGTAATGATTATTAGTATTGGAATATTTAATCATGAATTTTCATTACCGCACAAATTGATCATCCAGTAAAGACGACACTTTGATTTTAAATTTATTCCACATGCCCTGTACTCACTTACCCTTTTGCGGAAAAGCGGGATCTGAAACCATGTTCATTTTCTGATAGTCTAGGCCACATTGAAGCACAAAAGCTCACAAACAGTAACAAAATCAATTTATGATCGGAATTGGTCTCATATGTTTAAGTTGTTTTTGGAAACAGTATTCACAATGTGATGCCCATCAGAAGAATGTGACAAACAAAAACAAGGAACCAAGATCCAAGGCACCACCAGTAGAATATTACGTATACTGGTCAAGAGTATCTTATTTTGTCAATGTTTAAAGGTGAATTTCGCGATTCTAAAACTTTATTTTATTTATGGTCGCATCGAGAAAAGCTAATTCCCAAAACAGTTGATACCGATCTTTTGGTTTATTGTTATGAGCAATGCTTGTATCACAGACCTTCCCATATCTACAGTCCTTTAATTTCTGCCCGTGGAGAGAAAATACAAACTTGTGATTTTTTTACAGATACGATCGAATTTGCAAGTAAGATTGGGTACATATGCATTACTAAAGCTAACGATTCAGATGCTAAAACAAGTTCAACTTTCTTTGGTTAAGTCGGTGACAGAGGCTCGTAGATCACAAAATTGCCCCTCCTTAAGAAATTATATAGAAAGAGGTGTAGCTGTTTTTTAAAGACTTCATAACGTTTTATCTTTCCTTAGGTAAGCTCTTGAAATTATCACTATAAAAACTCATTTTGCGCTCTATAAGCTCGCCATGTCTATGTCTAAGCTTATTTCATTATTTTGCAATCGTACTCGGAAGAATAACAATATAAGTTGAACCTCCTACCCCACTCTGCTCCTACCGTTTCTAAATTTTATTTTGCAAAATTCTCATCCCCTCTTTTTTAATTCCGTCAAAGGATAGGCCTAGAAATATTTTGTTGCCTTATGAGGTCGATTAAAGTAGGTTACGATTCGAAAACACTGCGCATTTAGCTGCAATTATTTCCAATTCCCGTTTTATTACTACGGTTCTTCTGTCGTATCATACAAGTAATTTGTTCTGGTAATGGGGTCAGGGATTTTGTATTCAGCTGAGTTAAATAATCCGCGGGATGCGCGTGTATCCATGATATGTATCCATGATAACGGCGCTCATAACAAGGTTGATCATATTCGTAATGAGTAATTTAATGCTACGAATCCAATAAAATAACACGCCATTGAGCCCAGACTTAATCACAATTTTATATCAAACCGTATGCGATAACACGGAGTAATGCACATAAAAGAGTGGTTATTTATTAATAGGCCTAATGATCAATTGTGTTGAACTGACTACATAAAATTGGTCTAATTATGTGATATTTGAGGTAGACCCATCCATTTATTCCACATTTTAGAGTGACCTGTGAAAAACGCAAGAAAATTCTCATCAGACTTATTGGGTAGTTTTCCTTGGTAAAAAAAATTCAATCTGTCGCAGGACCGATTATCTTTTAACTGAAAAAAGATTTGAAATGACCAACTGACATTTGACTTGGAAAAGTTGGGTCATTTACGTAAAATGTTTATTGCTCAATGAAGTGACACTATTCTTTTCAGCTATTTAAGAAATGTTGGTATTTTGCGGACAAATTGTTGCATTGTCCATTTTGAACATTGAGTGTTTATAGTTAAATTGACTTACCATTCGACCACGCCGTGCTCTAATAGCTCTACTTTCTCCGAATTCAGACCCGTCAATGTGGTAGATTTTGCTGATATCATGACCAGCTGTATTCCTCCAGATCTGAGTCTGAGCTAGTTTGCTGCTGATCGGCGCCCATCTTAAAAAAGTTAAACTACGGGCAGACTACTTTTAAAGGAATCATCACGCTAAGCTTTTAGGTTCTCACCTGGGTCGATGGACGCGGCATGTTGCCACCAATATAGCAGGTGTGTGATGGAATGTTGAATTTTAGAGGATTATGATGTCTTCACACACGTCACCGACTCAAGTATAGACACACGGGGGTGAAGCCCATTCAAACCAGTCGTCCTTGCTGGGCGCTGACCTTTTGAATTTGCACGGAATAATTATTAAGTTTTGGGTGTGTTATACACACAGAATGTCAAGTCGATACACACAATCCGGCAAAATATCAATTGTTGGATGTTGGGTGGCTATTGGTGGTTAAAATTTTGTCCTACCCATGCCACACATACGAATGAAATGACACGTAAGTGTATTGCTTTAAAAGAAACTATCAGTGCTTGGAAATATTGAAATTTGCAGGATATCTTCAAAGTGAAGGATAAGTCTGATGAATTCTCATAAGTTACCTTTTCCATGCTGTAGAATTGACAGAAACGGAAGATAAACGGAGGGTTCCAAGATACGACTCCAGTCCATTACGTGTTGTCGTAAGTGTCCGAACGGACAGTAATGATAAAATCTCCGAATTCTGTCCTTATTAGGATTGCTGGTCTTATCATTTGAGGGTATTTTTAGGCTACCTGTAGTGTTACAGACATGCAAAATTGATTTTGATGATTTTTTCGGTTTGATGATTAGAAACATCACTGATAGTGTCTTTAAAAAAACCGCTCAAGAATACATCTTTTCACCTAAGCGCGCATTGCATTATGAGAAAAAGAGTATCTGAGCACAATGATCCGGTTGCACTATATTACACTGGCAACCTTAACACATAAATCAATAAATATTGTATCCACTACCGATTATGTATATGCCAAAGCGGCACCCACAGTTGTGGACGAAGCGGAGGCAGCCATTGTTTCTATTGTTGGCTACCAAAGAGGTTTATATAGATAGAGAGGCAAAAAACGTTACGTAATCTTTAGAAATACACCGTCTCGCATGTTTTGCCGGACCAAAATTAAACAAATTTTGAAATTTAAATCAATAGAGTGGAACACGACGAAAGTGGGAATGGCTGGCTTTTACCAATACTAATTCGCTTCCATTGTATTACGTGGTAGCAATATATGGTCCCAAACAAAGACAATCCAGGTTTTTATGACCGAATCAATGAAATTGCAAAGATTTTAATAATCCCTTCTGTGTAATAGTGGTGATTGGAACTTGGTCAAGATCCCAGACTTGAGTTCAAATAATTATCTCATGTTAAATCATCCAACTGCAGATTAAAGTGCTAGATCTGATAAAACAATTAGATTGATGTGGACCCTTGGAAAATACTTAATCCAATAGTCAGGATTACTTGGCGGAGGACCAAAACCCTTTTTCAGCAAGATCTGACTGATTTTTTTCTAATCTTACATTGAGCTTATCTGGTCTGATAGAAGAAACACATATAGGTCCAGGTTATAGAACTGATAATCGATGTTGGTTCTACAACATTTAAGAAATAAAATGTAACAACCGGGTAGAGGTACTTGGAAATTAAATAAATCGCTTCTGAAACGGACCAAACAATATGTGAGAGTATTCGGAAAATTATTAATAATGTCAAACAGTTATATGCTGTATCACCCTATGAAGAGGGAATGGTGTTGAATTTATACCACACAAAGAATTGCAATAAATATAGTGATCAATTGTTTTTGAATGTTATTATTAGGAAAATCAGAGGTTGAAACAATTTCTTATTCATCAAAAAATTAAAAAAGAAACGATATTAAAGAAAAAGAACTACAGAATAACATTCAAAACAATAAGAACGACAAAAACTACAGGATCTTTTGAATGATGAAGAACACCGAAACGAGGTCGTTTCTAATACGATTGGCAAATTCCGAATTTCAAAAGGTTAAGAGAAACGAAATTAGATGGTTATTTAACTCGATCAAAAGCAAGTTGGATAGAAAAAACATGGCGAAAAACCTACGAAATATTTCTGAAAATCTAGAAAAACGTAATTTCATCAATAAACAGATGAATCAAATACAACGAAAAGTGGTACTCGAGTTTGTAATCACGATGCTATTATGGATGAAGTACAACAAGCTTTTATGAAAAAAACCCTCTATAGGCGAAGCGAAATGAAAAGGGGAGAAACCGATATATTAAGGGATTAACTGAGAAAAGATTAATGAGCAAACAATCCTAGTGATATCGAAGGGGAAAATAACAATGGAAGATTAACAAATGCAATGAAAAATATGAATAACGGTAAAATCACAGGCCCCGACGGTTTACAGTTGAATTCTATAAAAACATTTGGCCTGAATTATCGTTTTCTTGTTACGTTCAATTTAAGGAAGAGCAATTTAAAAACGGGTTTCTTTTGACTCGCAAAATGGGTAGGATTACATTAATTCCAAAAGGTACTAAACCACGTCAGTTAGTACAAATTGGGCGTCCAATTCTTTGGTTAAATGTTTCATATAAGCTTGTATCATCTGCAATTGCTAACGACTTAAACGTGTTTTACTCTTTTGATAAATGAAGATCAAACGGGGTTCGTTCCTGGTAGAATATATTGGTGAAAAATCTTCGTTTGATTTATGATTAATACAATTACACTGATTTACAGAAAATTAAGGGATTAATTTTATTAATTGATTTTGAGAAAGCGTTTGACACTTGTCAACATGATTGTTAGATTTGAAGCATGTAGAAGTTTTAAACTTTGGTTCATATAACAAGTGGGGCAAAAATATTGTATAGTCATATGGTCTTCTGTAAATCGGAAAATGGCTTACTATATCAAAACGGTTTAGATGCACGGGTTGTAGACAAGGCGATCCTTTGTCCCTATATCTATTTGTTATATGTGCCGAGGTTCTGTCATAATGATTAGAAAGAACAAGAATATAAAAGGTATTTTGATTGATGGTATGGAATTCAAAGTGTCTCAGTATGCTGATGATACAACTGTAATTTTAGATGGATCCGAAAAATCCTAGAAGAAGTGATGTATACATTAGATACTTTTAAAAGGATGTATGGCTTAAAAATAAATATGACAAAAACAGTTTGCCAGTCTGGCGGAGGTTGCACAAGTAATGTTCATCAAATTACGTCCCCATTGGAATTTAGACGGGAAAATAAATGAAACTTTTGATATGATGGGGGGGACTTTAGCACTCAATTGGATGATATGACTGTGTTAAATTATAAAAAGCATATCGATTCGGTCAAGGCAATTAGCAATAGCTGGTCTAAGCGTTCCTTGACGTTACTGGGAAGAGTTACAGTTGTCAAAGTCTTATCTTAGCTAAGTTCAATTATTGGTCAAATGCTTCCTAATCCCCCATGTCAAAAACTTAATCAAAGATATTAAGAGTGAATTTTTAAATTTATATGGAATGGTCAAACCCGACAAATAAAAAGCCAGTCCAGAATTATCAGAGTATGAATTGGTGGTGTGAAAAACTGACCCACGTTGAGTTCCCATTTTGAATGCTTTAAAGGTGTCTTGGTTAAAGAGAGTTCAAAGTGGTGACCGAAATGGGTAAAAACGTTTCAATATCTTAACAGCGCTCACTAAATGTGATTTATATCCAATTGGTAAAAACGGTTTAATTCTGGTCCAAATAGCAATTTAAAAACCATTTTGTGGCACGATGTTTTAAACATTGTTTGGTGTATAGTTACATCCAACCATAACTGCGACTTTAACTTAGACTATAATTGTATCGAAAGACACTACTTATGGTGTTGGAATGATAAAAATTAAAATTGGAATAAGTCTGTTATACACACATATGGAAGATCTAAAGGTAATCTATTTTGTGAATGATTGTTAAATAGGATGGTAAAAATTATGTCTTTATCAATTTCGTGCAGCTTACAATCTGAACACAAATCATTCGAGTTTAAGGAATGGTCATTGTGTAAAAAAGTCATTGGAAAGGTATTGGTAAAAATAGCAAGCTTTCTATGCCAATTTCGGCCAGTTGGGTAGAACTGTTAAATATAAGCGACAAAAGGTTGTAAGATTATTATAAACTTAATTTTAACATTAAACGTTAAGTTAACAAACAAAATACCAAACCAAATGCAAAAGGGAACTTGACACTACAGTGACTTGCAACGAATGGCAAGATATTTCTGCCTTACCGTTCAAGTAACTAAGGACACAAAGTTGCAGTATTTTTACGTATCTCAGTCTTAATATATAATTGGAACAAATAGGCTCTACATCAAAATGAATCTGGAGATAATGACCTTATGTACTTTATGTGACAGAGAAAGAGAAAAACTATTGTTCACTTGTCTTTCAATGTCGATTTGTGATGCAATTTTGGGAAAGCTTCAAACAATTATTGGAAACAAAAAATTACACGTTACAAAAGACAAAAATTGTTTTTCGGACTCGCATGATAACTTTGGTGTGAAAGGTGACAACGTCGTAACGTAATACTTGGTTGTCAATTTCACAGCTTTAGAGCAAGATCGCAAAAATCAAAAAACAAATATTTATTGGTTTCTAATTGCAAGTAAAAAAAATATATTCAATACAAAATTATTGCCGTTTGGTGCGAAAGGAAACAACACCCTTTTTGAGAAGGTGTGGGGATACTGGAGGCAGATTTGCTCTTAACTCCTTGGTTCTCTTACATTGCTGCTTTAATCTCAAAATTTCTGAGAGTTATCCGATTGTTATCTAATATAATATGTCAATGCGATATTTTGGGGTGTAATGACAACTAAGGGCCAATGCAACAGGGTACAAACCACTTGCGTTTCTTTGAACCGATTTGGTTTTATTTTCAAGTTTTTTTATTTTTCTAGTTTTTTTTTTTTATGTTTTTTGGTTTTTTGGCAAAAATCCCATCGGCTTATGTCCCATATAGTACCATGCACTCCATGCATCTATATTATGCTAGGATACGATGTTTCGCGTTAAGTAACCATGATTTCTCCGATGAGAGGTTTAGCTAGTTTAGGCTAATTTTATGTTTGCTAGAAACCAACTACCTTTTTTGTATATTCAAGGGACATTAGGGTACAAACATACGCTGATGTTATGAGGTATTGAGATAAATTTTTTAATTGTACGAATAAATGTCCCAATTCTGTTGAAAAGTAGTTAATGAACTCATGTACGTTAAGTATGTTTGTCTATGTGGTTGTACCTTCTTGAACGCGCCTTACCATGTCTTGACTATTTTAATTTTTTTGTTAATCTTACAGTTATGTAAGATGCTTGAAGTATGTTGTTAATAGCTTTCTGATGATTGGAAAAAAAAAAAAAAAACCAAGCCAACGTGACATTAGGTATTTTGTTTATACACGCATCCCTGGAGTTTCAGTTAAAAGCATTCCCATTAGGCTGGGAAAATATTTAATTTAAAATTATGTAATTTTTAAAAGCCTAATACAAACACTAAAACAAATCGTAACAATCTTGAAACTGCCAAAATATATGGAGGAAAGTTGTCAATCCCTTACCATATTCAAGGTGGGACTAAATTATTAGGGGTTTTGATTTAGGTCATTTTTCTGTAAGACGATTTTATTCGATGATCCTACCTTAAGAGACTGGTATTTTAGCAGGGGACTGTAGTGAAAGAGTGTTGCCCGCTTCCGGATGGATTGTGAATTTTTGCGCACGGGTGCTTTGGCATTGATAATTCGTAATATTGATGGAAGCACTTGCCACCACCCCCCCCTTAATGCGACCCTAGCTTGGATTTCAAGGTTGTACAGGGTTAAGGATTTTTAAAGTGATCCGAATGGTTGAAGGGCACACCATGGTGTTGTCTGGTTGCGGGGATTCCAGAAGGGTATAGAGTATACAAATATATACTGACATGAGTCTCTGGTTAAAACTGTGGGACTTCCGAGGTGACTTCGCTAAGGGGGGGTAGGACACGACCTGCTCGATTGGCATGGGGATTCCAAACGGTAATTTGGGGAACTACTACGTGCATTTACTATGGCAGTTTCTCATACCAGTAACAGTAAAAAAAACTAATCTCTTAAACCTTTGTTCCAAAAGATCTTAGTATATCATGAGAAAGTAGAAAAAAAAAAATGATTGGCTTCAAAAATCCGTCGGGTTAGTGGATAACCCCGCTGAAAAATAGTGTAATTTCCAATAACGGTTTCATTTAGATTTAAATACGATATTCGTGACCAGGCCTAGTCTGCTCAAGTCTGTGTGTACCGTTCGATATGCGTAAAGGCGCCCTCCTACCGTTAAGTCTTGAAACAGACTAGCACCCTGAAGTTGATGCCAGTTTTGAATTTGCTGTTGCGTTAGGTTGGCATGTCCTCCCCCCCCTGACTGCAATAGTGCTGTGTTGCTGAGGGGCGCAGCCCCGAAGCAAAATAGTACTATTGCAGTCACCGAGGACCATAGGTTGGACAGGAGGCTCGAAGACCGGCAGTATAATTTGTTTTTGTAATACGTGCGATTCATATTGCATGTTCAGTGTGATTGAGGAAAAGATTTATTAAAGAATGAGTAAAATTGAGATTCGCCTAGCCTAGCCGACCAACGGAGGGCCTATGCCGGCAGTCAATATTGCATGTTGTCGTCACCCTATTACAGACTAAACCCCTTCAAACGGCATGGACAGCTCTTCTTAATCTGCTTTTTAGTGTTCATACTTTCATGCCATTTCTTGATCACTTTACAGCTCCAGGGAATCGTGCCTGATTTGTATCCGTACCGTCACTCACTGCATTTTCGCATGTTGACAATTTGGTTTGGATGATTACAGCTGTCATGGTAAATTATTTTGTCATGTATATTTTGGTAGGATGTCAGCCTTCACATTATATCATTCTCTATCCTAAATTGTCACTACGTCAAACATCACTTTGTTATATTTTACAAACTGCGTCATGAGTAGTGTGCTTAAAGTGGAAGGCGCGTAAATATCTTTTGTGGAGCGGCCGTATAGTTCTTTTTGAGACCGTAAATCGTTCTTTCTTTTGAGAGCCTCAATAGTCTTTTTCTGCAGATGGTATGTTTATATTTGATCATGTGGTGCACTTTTAACCAATCAATGAACACGAATATATAATGACTTATATATTTACGGCTAATCCTGTGGCTTTATTTCCGGAAGTTGCGGGGTAAACACTGGTGGAGTGGTGAAGGGGTCCCATTTGGTGTGTAACATGGGTCAAGGGTTTGTAATTGCTTTGATGCATTTTATTGGGGTGCAAATGGGCCCCTATCTTAAAGATGAAATAAGAATAGTTTTGCCCTTATCTGCTATGCTTAGTTTTCACGTTATCCCACAAAATAGGTCACATGTCAATAGAATTCCAATAGCTTGCCAATGCTGCTTGACATTTTTTCGCCATTTGGAATAACCAGAACCGTAAGATAGTCAAAACTATTCCTATATTTCATTCTATGAGCTAAACCACAATTTGAACCACATTTGACAAAAATGGGAGCAGCCCTTTTGATTTTGACTCCTGTAACAAGCCAAGTTTGACTTTTTACCATTTTTTTCAGTTGTTTTACCCCTTAATTTCCGGAACTGTAGGTCACAGTATGTAAACTATACCTTTCTGGTGCGTGCTGCTTGTGGCCTACAGACATCATGGTTGCTTTTCAACACAATCGGAGTGTTTAACAATTTTACCCTGTGTTGGCCTTGAAATCCAAGCCTGGGGCCATGAAAGGGGTTGGCAAGTGCTTAAATCAATTTTGTTTGATTATCTGAAGTGCTTGGGGGTTGTGCCAAAATCCCCAGTAGTGTCCGATTTGCAACCCCATGCAGATCTCTGCACTACAGCCTGGGCCTCATGGAGTGTGTGGACTAATTTTGTTCTTTAAACTATTTCTAATGCAGTCAGTGATACAAGCAACTTTCTCGGTATGCTACCGTGCTACGCGTTTTAGACTTGTGTATAGATTCGTGTTTATGTATGTTTGTGGACAGAAAATTTTGGTTTAAGTTTTGACACCTGAGGAAAAAATCACAAGTATTTTTTGGCTTGCCTATCACATAGCCTCCAAAAAACATTGGTCAAACACACTTGTCAATCCACAAGATAGGCTCTTAGTTCATTCTTTAATCCAACAACAGGAAGTCTTACACAAAGCCAATGTGTAAATGAAAGTAAATAGGTTATTTCGTGTGTGTCAGCAGCGTGCAAATGTTACCATAACCTCCCGAAAAGGGTTGTTGCAACCGCTAAGACAACACACTTTTTGTCTGAATTGTAGGACCTGATTCTGCAGTCAAAAATTATTACATACACCTTACATGGTGTAGAAGAGGCTGTCTACCCTTCCGTTGGTCGCTGTAATGAGAAAATTGGCAAATTTTTATGGAACGTGTTACTCATCCCGCATTTGAAGGTTTCTATAGATATGATGTCATGTCGACAATGTTCACGTATCAATGGAAATACATGGCTAGATCACTTAATAAAAAGAAAAGAAAAAAAAAACACACATAATCATGAATTGCACCGCGATGAGACGATTTTAAAACTATATCCCCTGGAGCAGACACATCAGGCCAGAATCTCACATTAAAAGCAATGTCCTACCACCAATCTATCTATGCTGCAGTAGTTTTTCTGACCATACCCCTGCGCCAGGATCGATATCCCCTAACCTAAAGACAGTATTGTTTTTTTTTTTCTTTTTTGGAGTTTTTCCCCTCACCCTGAAAAAATAAGAAAATTTGTGCTGTATATTTCCAAAGGAGCGATATTCGAACCCGAGACCACTCTATCATGAGATCCGCTACCTAACCACAAAACATGAGAATTGGTGCGCCAGATTTGCATTCTAATCCTTGATAACATTTCCGGAATAAATCGCTAACTGCTATTGTGATTGGCACCAATGAATAGCTCCGCTCTGTAATGTTTGCCACAACTTATGCTCCAGGATCATAGGTTGTCAAAACCTCACCTGCCTCTTTGTATCTTTGGTGTTCTCCACTGAGTGCTTTAAACACCTTTGTTCATTACTAGTAAACACAAATAACCTTGTCCTCACAGGTCACGGTTTATTCGTACAGTTGACAATGGTAGCTTGGACCCTCCTTGGGTGGCGAGATGCAAGTGCCTTGCCCAGTGGTCAAAAACATTGGTGACAGGGGGCTTGGACCCCCACAACCTTAACACTGTATCAAGCTTCTTGGTGTGGGTCTTATGAGAGGAGTGCGCCAAGGTGACTCCACCAGTAGACATGGTTATCGCAGTGCTCCCGGTGTTTCAGACCAGTTTACTTTAAGCTGATGTTTGGTGTCCCATGGTTTCATAGATGGGAAGCCACACATCCCCCCCCCCCCCCTCTTGTCCTGGATGGATTTGCACGAAGGTAGTTTCCTCTTCATAATGAATGAGTTCATCCAAAGCTGTGGTAGAAATCTCTTACCTGAGCCTGCATCTTGTTGCAAATTCCAAGATTGTCTGCAGGGATAAAATGACTCGTTCCTGCACTTCTAGGTTGGTCGTTGGTATATATGTTAACAGGAGGTGCAAGCATGCTCCCATTGGGTAGTCCATTCTTGAGCCTTTTGAAGCTTGAGCTTCTTCTTTGTTCCCTACGCTAACAAGAACATTCTGTTTTAAGCAAGAGTTGGTGGGGATTCATCTGTGATGGCCAATGTAGTTTACCTTGGCCATGAAACTATCAGCCATCAATTTTCATGCTACTTGGGGCCACACATGTGAAATGACACAATATGAACAAATTTGAAAACCTTAACATACAGCCATATCCACATAAATGCATACAGGACGAGTTTACGACTAATTAATGCCTCCCTGACCCCTGTTTCAGGTGCAAACAAATGTGTAGTGACCAAAAGAACTAGCACATTCACACAAATACCAGGTTAAACCCAGTAAGAATTTGGTTTATTAATTATGCCACAAGCATTCATCACATTTTATTGGGTACTATGTATTGCAAAAATTATATATTCTTTTATATCATTTTGTTTGCTATGGATCACTTTTTAACAAGTTTTTATCAAGGTAAAAACATTTTGTTCTCCAAATCTCAAATAATTTCTTATAAAATTATCGGCGCTGGGTACGTATAGCAATCATTTATTGTGATTGTATAGAAAATATACCATACTACACTCAGATGCCATCATATTCGGATGTTTGTTCATTAACTGAGATCCACTTTTAATATTGTTGGCAATAAAGTCCCTCAAATTCCTGCAAAGTTGCTAAATAAAGCCTTAGACCTACTGGTTTCTATCTCAAAGTTTTGGACATCACGGAAACAAGAAAAAAGTCAAATTATTTCAATTTTAGTCATTTTGATATGATCTGAGCCATGCAACAAACTGTACTTATCCGCTAGAGAGATAGGTCACTGGATCCCATATGCTTTTGTTTTCTTATGAAAAACAGGTAAAATTGAATAGAAATGGTATTTGAAATTGAGCTGTTCATAGAGTTGTTAGGTCTGAGGATGAAAGAAAATATTTCTTTAACACATTTTATACACCATTTCCTTTTCTAATAAATAAAACAAGGTATCTAAGTTAATTGAACAGACAGTAGCCATCAACATATTGCTTTATTACAGTCAATCAATCACTCATTCAGTACAATAAAGTGTAGATCTTAAAAATAAAATAGTATGATTAAGAGTAGTTCCTACAAAAGCGACGTTGGTCCTTGTGAAAATCATTGAAAACTTGCATTCTGGTGAAGCCCCATTTTTGTGTATCAATTACGATGCCCAGCTTATGGACAGTATGTATACAGTAAGCACAGAATTAGATCTGACGGAGGAGACTTGCATACACAGGGAATTCCTATCCAAAACCACACTATACTATGTATTACTCCTTGTAACTAGCATTACATTGAGACTTGGGATTCACATCTATTTAAAGTATTTTGATAGACAAATGCAATCACATCATTGCACAAATTATCAGTGTCTTTCCTTCACCAATTCAACATTTGTTTGAAACAAGATTTAAAAGATTCAGCCTACACAAAATAAATCAGTTTTTAACTGCTAAATTTTTAGTTCATTTTCCCATACAGTAATTCATATTGTTATATTTATGGCTAAATAAGTATACTGCATAAACTAGTATATATCTGTACTTCTTCACGTTAGAAAACAAACTTAAAATATGCCGTTTTAAGACAATATAATGTAAAACAAAACATTGCACAATTAAGGTTCCTGTTAAAATCTACAAGTAGTAACATCATTTTATAAAATTTGAGATACCGGTTCACAGGAAATTAAAACATACTCGACACTTGTGGTTCTCAGATTTTGTATTTGCTATCCTAGGCCACAACCTTCTTGGGTGAGGATCCTGTGCCTGACAACGAGGCTGTATGATCCACAATAGAAATACAAACCCACTGTAAATCTATATAGTATTTTTCTCTGTTCGTGCAAAAAAACAAGTCGCATCCTCTCAGTAATAATTTTAATCCCAGTCACAGGATCTTTACCACAAAGTTTAATGTCAACGTCACCCACTTCATTCTGAGAGGGGCAATACCTAAGCTCAGGGCTACAGCGAAATTGGGTTTGGTCTACGAAAGAGAACGGCAAACCTAAGAAAAATTTTGGCATGTGAATGCAAAACCAAAGAACGGCAAAATTCTAGTGGGATATAAGACAACATATCAACTTAAAATCAACATTGTGTTAAAGGCTTTTTGTGAGATCTTCAGCCTTATCCCTGTAGTTCAACACTAACAAACATACAATCTATGTATGATTAAACCACCTTTCATATAAAAACTTACAGCCACATATTTGGCTGATTCTCACTTGCTTTGATTAATTCACGGGTGCTCGCTTCTTAATACAAGTATATTTAAAGTCTAATCTTGCACAAAAACAAGGAATATCATGTACTTATGAAGATTGAATACCGATCAAAATAATTTGCCTCTCTAATAAAAATTATGTGGGATTCTTTTCAACAACTGTTCAAAATGATTGCAAGTAAGGTTACTGTGATAGGCCAAAAGGGACACGAGGCTCATGCCATATCGATCACAAGAGATAACCCGCCCGATACAAGCCCCGCAATCCTTGTTAGCCATTGGTCATTTGGTTAAAACGATGGACATTCATACTTAATAGGGTCCGCCAGGTTTTGGACGGAACTCGCCATAGAAACCCACGTTATCAACCTCGAACCCCAAAAGTGAAAGTAAGTAGCCAATTGTCCAGGTATGCCCGCCCGTATGGTTGGAAGTGAAAATGAAACGGGAGTAGAAGTAGTCTATCGAGCCTCATTGACCTTGAATGATAAAGGGAAATTCTCAACGGTTAGTACTTTATCCACGCGCACTCTACCCTCAGCTATTTTTTTTTATCATTTCTCTTTGCAATGGCATACTGGGGAAAAGCCTACTGGGGAAAAGTAAAAAGCCAGAATGGGGAAAAAGTTAAGTAATAAAACAAAACAAAAACATCACCACAATTGGAAAAAAAAATAGGGACAGCGTCCCAAATAGGTCGTCGATGTATGTTGTGATGGTTCCGATCATTTGAAGATGCACATATTTCAGTTTTGGGTTTCATGCTCAACCTGAAAATGAAAATTTCTTGGAGTCATGCAAATAAACAATTATAAAAATGTAAAAAAAAATTCGGTAAACAAGGGCTTGTGTCCCATACCCCAGGACAATCGCCCCTACCTCCAGGACCATGTCCCTACTGCAGGACAATGTCACATACCTCCAGGATAATGTCCCATACCCCAGGACAATTGTCCATACCTCCAGAACAATGTCCCATATCCCAGGACAATAAAAATTTTTTCCCGTACAGACAAGATCTCATAACCCAGCAATGTTCCAACCCCAGGACAATGTCCCAAACCTCCAGGAACAATGTCCCATTTACTCCGGACAATGTCCCATACATCCGGGACAATGTTCCATATCCATAGGGACAATGTTTCATTAGCCCCAAAGACAATGTCCCAATCCCCCAAGACAAGTCCCATTACCCAGGACAATTTCCATTCCCCCAGGACTACGTCCCATACCCCAGGACAATGTCTCAAACCCGGACAATATCTTCATACCCGGAGGGACAATGTCCATACACAGGGACAATGTCCCAAACCTCCAGGACAATGTCCCAATACACTGGGACAATGTCCCATACCTCGGGGACAATGTCCCATATCCTAGGACAAATGTTAATATCCACCAGACAAGTCCATATCCCCAGGACAATGTCCCATCCCCAGGACATGAACCATTCCCCAGACAATGTTCCTACCCAGAAAATGTCCCATACCCCAGAACATGTCCCATACCTCCTGGACAATGTACCATACCTCCAGGATAATTGTCCCCATACCTCCAGGACAATGTCCCATACCCCAGGACATGTCCCATACTCCAAGACAATGTCCCATACCTCCAGGTCAATGTCCCATATCCCCAGGACAATGTTCCCATAACTCAGGGCCATGGCCCATATCCCCAGGAAAATGTCATACCCAGGACAATGTCCATACCCCAGGACAATGTTCCACACTCCAGGACAATGTCCCATTACCTCCGGGACAATGTCCCATTACCTCCGGGAATACCCCAGGACAATGTCCCATACCTCAAGGACATGTCCCATACTCCAGGACAAGTCCCATAATCCCCAGGCAAGTCCTCATATCCCCAGGACAATGTCCCCCATACCCCAGGACAATGTCCCATACCCAGGAAATGTCCCATACCCCAGGACAATATTCTATAACCGACGAACAAGGTCCCATACCCCAGGACAATGTTCAATACCCCAGGACAATGTCCTATTACCCCAGGACAATGTCCCATATCCCCAGGACAATTGTCCCATACCCCCAGGGAAATGTCGGATACCTAAGGACAAGGTCCCATAACCAGGACAATGTACTGTGGTATATTGAATCAGTTTTGAGAATCTGTAACCCTCGCATCCCTCCAAGTTCCAGCCATGTGTGACTTACAGATCTCAGATATTTTGTTCACAAGTGTTGTCATGTGAAAATCAAGAAAATAGGTGTTAAACTATGATAATTAATTGCATATAGTGTTACTTTAGCATGCATCTATTACGTGGTAAATAGAATCAGTTGAGAAGCATAACCCGCCACCCCTCCACCAAGTTTCAGCTCTGGGTGACTTACACGATGATCAAAATTGTGTTCACAAAAAATGTCAATGGTAAAATCACAGAAAATAGGGTAAATATGCTAATTAAAGTATGCAAATTAGGGTGGTACTTAGAATGCATAGATACTGTTGTAAATTAAATCAGTTTTGAGCATCATTAACCCCGCACCCCGCCACCATGTTTCAGCTCTGTGGGACTTACAGATCTCCAGATATTGTGTTTCCTGCATGGAAAACGAAAAATCTGATCATCGGGAACTTTGGCATTAAGCATTTTAGGTGACTATCTTTAGTTATAGATGCCTAGGTTAAATTACTAACAAAAAAATTTATATTTCAAATCTCTGAGTCGCCGGTTTTAATCATCTATGCAATCATTGCAGTTAGGTTCACACAATGCTACACAAAAACTAGACAGGACCCCCAACCTTAAAAAGGCTCTTTCACAATCAACAATCAATTTTATGTACAGTGGTTTTGAGTGGATAATCACCAAGAACATATTGGTAAATAGGCTCATAATATTAATCAATAGAATACGTCACAAGGACTACTCATGCTTTTAACTGTATCACCGGAATTACCATTAGATCTGAATCTCATTTCTGATTAAATCTGCTAGTTATATCAAACCTGGGCCTGAGCTCTGTTCTGGTCCAGCCTGGTTAAGCAAGTGAAGTGTGACCGACGGGATTGAGGGTGAAATTCTTCCCAGAATTGTTATATAGACAGTTGGGTGTTTGCCGATTCCCTACCACAAGTACCTGTAAGACACATGAAATGAATCATACACAAGACATGTTCAGGGAACACAAGACAGGTGAATGTCGATAAACATAGACATGTGCATGTGATACACAAGACGTGCATGTGTTATACACAAGACGTGCATGTGATACACAAGACGTGCGTGTGAACACAAGGACATGCAGTGTGATACACAAGACATGTGCATGTGATACACAAGACATGTGATGATGAGACACAAGACGTGCATGTGATACAAGACATGTGCATGTGTTACTCAAGACAAAATGCATGTGGATATAATTTAGGAAAGCACTTGAAAGTAAGATGACATTGTCTGACTTAAAGGTTAATCAATTAAGTGATTTGTACTTGTTATTGAATGGTAAAAGAATACTGCCTCCCCTGCAATGATATCCGTGCACCCCAAGCAGTTTAGTATCTTAAAAATTACTAAAACTACATGGAGAGAGGGAAAATAGGGAAACAATTATTTTCATCAAGGTACTGGCTATGGGCCTAACACCCCGAACCCGAAAGGTTCGGGGTGATAGGCCATATAATCACCCCTCCATGCATTATCAAATTGTTCAAAGATTTAATAATTATTTAAAAAAAATGTGGAATTTGTTTGTTTATAACACCGTCACTGGGACTCGGGGACGAGATGAGGGGAAACAGTCCTAGGGATAGTACTTGTAAAGAGGAATCAGACAATGAAATGGCATGTATATGATCATAAATTATTTGTGAGGTTGTAATGATCTTAAAGACCATGTAAATGAGGACATTTTCCAAATTGAAGTAGTTATTCCCATTGTTGTTTCAAACCCAGGTTTTTTTTGGGCATATATGGAAATGCTCCCACCTATTAGATCCAAGTTAAGTTGGAATAAAGCTGAAATACGCCACCCTTTCTGTAATTAAGATGATGTTTGATTTTCTGTGGTGCAGAAAGAAAATCCAAACATGCTTTTCTCGAGGGACGATGATGACGATATCAGACAAGTCCAATCAAGTGCATATTGAGGATAAATAAAAAAAAAATAAAAAAAAGAATAAAATAAACTGATAAGTATACAGAAAGATCCTCATGTTACTTAGCCCCAGCACTGAGTATAGATGAAGATGAAAATGATGCAAAGTGGGCTTGTCTTTAAGCAGGCCTGGAAAATGGGGAAAATTGAGTTGGAAATGTTTTCCCATATACAGAAATACAGGGAATGGTACATTGGTGGTAGGGAAATTATGGCTTGCCTTTGCCAGGGATTCACCCATTTTTTCCAGGCCTGGTTCAATGAAAATGTAAAAAAGGGAGCAAGAAGGGTATGAAATGGATTGGGGTCAAGGGGCCTCTTAAGGGCAAAATAGTTTTCCCATGGGCATCCTATAGCTTTATCAATAAGTGACTTTGAAGAAAAACACTTGCCCTGTAAGAGAGCACATCATGCCCTACAGAAAAACTTTTTGGGGCTTTGGGTTTTTTGGATTTTTTTTTTTCTTTGACGGATTTCAAAATCAAAATGTGATAGGAAAAATAAAAAAAAAATTGGGATTTCCAAAAAGAACTGGAAGAGAAAACTGGAATATCTGTATTTTTTTCAGGGTCGTGAATTCAAGGATGGGATGCAACAAAATAAGATTTTTACACTTCGACAATTTAAACATTTTTTTTTACAAATTGAAAAAACATTTTCGTTTACAGTGATTTTAATTTTAAAACAAGCTTATACTGGGTTAACCAGTTAAAAAAAATATTTGGTTCCAAAAATTGAAAAACATTTCAGTGTACAGTGATTTCATTTTAAACCAATATATCATTGGGTTCCAACTGATCTTGATTCAACTAGAATACCTAGAAATGCAAAAAATACAAATCATAAGGTAATAGGTATTAAATCCCTCCTCATGATACTTACCTTGACCGTTTTCTTGGCAAAGGAATCAAGAGCCTTGCCATGGGTTTCAAAGATATTAACATTGGCCTTGAGCAGGTCTTTCCTCTCCATACCTTCTTTACGTGGCATGGCACCAACCATGATGCACGCATCAATGTCAGTGAAGGCTTCTTTAACATCAGATGTAGCTACACATTCTGTAAATAGGTGAAAGTATGCAAAATTATCAAGGGGGTTCACAAGCATTTGGTATCATGTGTTCTACTTTGCGTGAGGTATATGAGCACACACACAAAAAAAATGTAGACTACTGAATAGAATTGGAGTTAAGCATTAAGTTATAGATTTGGTTCTGCACAAAGTTGTTAGGTCAAATCTTGCCAAACAACTTTTCTTTCAAGATTTCTGTTCGTCTTTCATCCTTTTAAAAAAATGAAGAAACATACATTCAAAGTTATTGAACATACACTATACAAGCTTGAGATTATTGAGAGTGAGATTATTCATTTGTAAATGAGGACAGCTATTTTGTGTTTACATCATGAACAAATTACCGTAACCACCCGGGTGTAAGCCCACCTTCGGGTATAAGCCCACCCCCAATTTTTAAAGAAAATACAAGAGCTAGCATACACTCTGGTATAAGCCCAGGTGGTAATCTTAGCATGCAGGAAACAATGTGGCAGTAATTACACAAAGTCACATTTCAAAACTTGGAACTATTCTTTAGCACCATCAAAGTAGGGCCCAATGCATTGGGATGGCTTGTTTACTAAATTACATACATTGAGGAATGTGATGTGAAAATTGAACTTTTATTTTTAATGTTTTAGTATACATCTGCTACAACAAAAGTGTACATAAAAAGGTATCTGGTGAATAATATATGCTCTTGAAATGATATTGCAATTTTGTATCTTATATTTGCTCCCAAGTTCTAGCCCCTCCCCAGGTATAAGCCCACCCCTATTTTGAAGTAAAATCTTCCTTTTTGGGGGGGGGTGGGCTTATACCCGAGTGCTTACGGTACTCAATCTGAATCGGGGAGGTGATAACACCTTAATTCTTTTCAACTGTGTGGCAATACAACACTCCCAGATGAAAAGAGATCTGAAGTGTTTTTCTCCTCCATGTCGAAATCGAGTAGGTTGTATCTGCCCCACAGTGGCACAAGTCCTGTACTATGAGTATGGCATCCGATTTGATGTCTACGAAACATGGATTGATCTTAAATTTGACCAATCACCTACTCTTTGTGAAAAGCTTTAGTGTTTACTGTAATTAATCACTAAAAAGTCTGCACAAAACACTTGTTTTCTATAGTGAAAGCAAAATATCTGTGCAGTTACCTTTGAGGAGTGGGAGTGAGCAATCTTGCAGTTCCATTACTACACCTTTGACGACTTCCATCATCGGAGGGATGTCAAGTAAATGTAGAATTACAGGCTGGAGAATAATTCATCAATAAAATTATAAAATTTAATTTCTTATAAATCACAATACATTAATAGTATTATTACATCATTGTGGCAGATCCGTGTCGAGCAATATGCAACCTCTCCGTGAGTGATGTGCAAAATGAAATGCCAACACGTAATATTGTCTGTTTTTGGGTCTTTCAAATTTAATAACAAAACAGTCACAGGTTATTCCACTTGATTACTCTATAGGACAATCAGCAACTTAAAGGTGCAGTGAGAGATTCAAATATCAGGTGTCTCTAAAAAAAATTAAAATTCTGGTGTTTGCCCTGATTGTAGAGCTTTCCATCAAAAATATCCCCACCAGAAAGAATTAAGTTGAGAAATGTTTCTTTGGTACAGAAATTGTGAAATTTATAATTTTGTATAGGAGCAAATTATACAAAATTCAGCCTATGTTTTATATTGAAATATAAGCAAGTCAGAATCATCTTTTATCTCTCTTTTAAGACATTTCTGTAGTCAAATACAAAGTAAGAGATCTATTGAGTGTCCAATCTATCAGGGGGGGTAGGACATGCCAATCTAACAGCAACAGAACAGCATCAACTTCCGGCGTAACCCGAGTGCTAGTCTTATTCAAAGACTTAATGGTAGGAGGGCGCTCTTACGCATATCGAACGGTCACACACAGACCTGACTTAAGGCTAGGCCTGGTCACGAATATTTATAAATCTAAATGACCGTTATTTGGAAAATTACACAACACTATTTTGGCAGTGGGGTTAATCCACAAACCCTACGGATTTTTAAGTCAATAAATTTTTTTCTTCAAATATCAATGATATTACTAAATGTATTTTCGTAAATCATCATGATATTACTAAGATGTATTGACGAAGGCTTAAAAGGTGATTTTGCAATGTCACTTGGACCGAGCCTGCCATAGAAAAATTACACGAATATTCCCTAAATGACCGTTTTGGAAATCCCCAAATGCCCAAAGTCGAGCGATTCGTGTTCTGCCCTCCCCTGTACGCTATATGAAATACTATCATGACACATATCTGGTGCCTCCAAATCCTCTCCGTTGCACACTTTAAGAGAGTTACATTGTAGAAATCGCAAAACCAGAATGTGTAGAGTCTGTGGCCCTGATTTTCTGGTCCCAGGCATATTCTTGGCCACCCAAACAATGCTGCATTACCATATCTTAACAGACTCGTTCTAATTCACCTATAGCATCTACATATCATTGTACCACCTCTGTAACTGGGAGTAAGGCCGATTGGAGTTGGTTGGGATTAAAGTTAGGCCTATAACATCACCTCGTTGAATCTGCCCATGATTGTGTTGTAAATATTTCTCAGCAATAACATGTTCCTTACCTAGTACTTTTCCAATATTTCCCCTTGGCAATGGAGTAAAGGAGGGAATAGGCAATCTGCCCTGCCGCACCTGTCAGAAACAGCAACCTTCAATGCCTGTACAAAATTGAAAACAATTGCTTTAAAAAAAAAAAAAAAAAAAAAAAAAAAAACAAAAACAATTGAAAAACTTACATACAATCATTCTCAGGGGTATGTGGAAAATGTTTATTAGCTGATCTGATGTCATATTTAATAAACCCAACTGACTAACCATGAAACCTACTCAGCAGAGGATTAAGCAATTTTTAATAGGAATCCTAAATGCCCCGCATACACGTGAAGGCACTTCCAGCATTTACAAATGCCACCTGGTCAACTATTTTCCTTGGAAACCTTTAATGGCTTACAGCAGGCAAATCAGCATTGGGTTTCAGAGGTGTAATGCCCGCAGGCACTCACAAGGCATTTGCATTTCTGAGGGTAAATGACAAACAATCCCACATAGACATAACATTTTTTTTCCTGTTGTAGAAACAGGTTTTCTCAGGTGTATTGCAAAGGTGGGCAACTCATAGGCATTTGTTTCATTTAGGGTTAAGTTTAAAAGGAGAAGGGCTTTTATTATTGATTTTTTACTATCTTTTTTTTTGCCTCCCAGGGCACACCCAACAGACCATTACTTGATAGGAAAACTAAATAAAAGAAAAAACAAACCCTAAACTTAACTTAGTGCCAGCTGGGCATCCCTAAGAACACTCATATGCTAGCTAACTACACCCCCCCCCCCAAAAGGGGTAAAGCCGAAATGACCACTACTGCTGCTTGCCTGTGGGACTTTACTCTCAGAAGAAAATATTAAAAAATAATAATAAACCCCTAACTCAAACAAACTATGAGTCAAGTTGTCAAACTCCTAAAAACAACCTTCTTTCACATGTTTGCTAAATACCCCCTAAAAAAATAATGGGAATAAACCAGAACAAGGCGTTACTCGAATCAAATCACAAGTCTCGCCTGCTTTCGCGTATAGCTTTAAGACAAATAGCGCAACAACCAGAATGCACTGTATGATTACAGGTGTTCCCAAAAAGTTGTGCAAGCATATACAATGTAGGATGCAAATATCCCCCTCCCCAACACCCCACCCCGCCCCCACACCCCGCCCCCTATATCAACATCCCACCCACTCCCCCAACACCCAACAACACCCCCTCCCACACATCCCGCAATAACCCACCACCCCCAAACAACCCCACCTCGTTCAAACATCCCCCCCCTCCCCGCAACACCCCACCCTCCCCAACACCCCTAAACACCACACACCCCCTCACAATACCCTTGCATACCCCCATCCCGCTCGCCCCACCAACACCCCCCAACCCCCTCACCAACAACCCCCCACCCCCCTCCCCCCAACACCCAACCCCCCCCCCCAACAACCCGCAACACCCCATCCCCACTCCCCACACCCCGCACCCCGCCACTCCCATCCCCCCCCCCGACAGCCCCACAACCCCCATCCCCCCCATCCCCCGTCCCCCCCACACCTCCCCCGACCCCCCCACTCCCCCCCCACCCAGTCCGTCGTCCCCACCCGCCCGCCCCCTCACACCCCCGCCCCCCTTCCCATCCCCCTGTCCGCCCCCCCCCCCCGGCCCCGGCCCCCTCCCCCCCCCCCTTCCCCCCCCCACCCCTTCCCCCCCACTCCCCCCAACCACATCGTCCCCCCTAACGCACCCCCCCCCCCTTCCCCCCTCCCCCCCACCCTCCCCCCTCCCCATGCCGCCCCCCCCCCCCCTTCCCCCCCCCCTCCCACCAGCCCGTCGTCCCCCCCCCCTCCCTCCGACGCCTGGGCACCCCCCCCCCCCCCCAACCCATCCTCCCACCTCCCCCCCCGCCCCCCCCGCCGGCCCCCCCCCTCCCCCTACCCCCAACACCCCCCCTCGCCCGAGCCCCCCCCCCAAGCTGCGCCTCCCCAACGCCACCCCCCACCCCCGTCCGCGCTCCCCTCCCTCCCTTCCCTTTCCCCCCCCCAACCCCCCCGATTCCCCCACCCCAAGGAGGAAGGGAAATTCTCCCGGCCGCCCCACAAAGATGACCGAAGCAACACCAGCCCCATCCGGAAGAAGAAGAACACGTCCCCCCGGCAGGCCCAAGGCGCTGGTCTAAGACGCAAAGCCGAGTCTGATCCTCCAGCCGTCAAGGGCACCCCCCCCCTCCCACCTCCCCCCCAGCCGCCCCCCCCCCCCTCTCACCCCCCCGCCCCCCCCCCCCAACCGCCGCTCCCCCCAACCCCAAGGACGATGCACCGTCCACGCCCCCACGCCCCTCCCCTGCTCCCCCCCAGCTCGTCTTCCCCAGTACCCCCCCGCCCCTCTGCCGCCAACACCACAGCAACAACCCACCCGCCCCCCACTCCCCAACACCACACAACACCCCCCCCCCGCAACACCTCAACAACACCCCACCACCCCATCTCCCACCCCCCCCTCAACACCCCCACCCTCTCCCCAACACCCCTTCAACACCCCACTGTCCCTCGCCAACAACACCCCACCCTTTCCAACAACACCCCTCACACTTCCACCCTCATCCCAACGCACCTCCTCCACCCCCCACATCCCTCAACACCCCCTTCAAACACCACCCTCGTCTCCCCTCCGACCGGGTCGTCAGGTATTCCGCCAAACGGTTTACAAGTTCTCCCCACATCCCCCCTTCCCTTCCCCCCCCCCCCTCCCCGTCCAGCGCCATCCTTCTCCCACCCACTTCCCCCCAACCCCCCCTTCGAATCCCTTCCCCACCTGAGCCCCCCCCCCCCCCCCCTCCCAACGGCGGGCGCGCCCTCCCCCACCCCCACCACCCCCCCCCCCCGACCTTGAGCCCCCCCAGCCCCCCCACCCCCCCCCCCCCTCCGCCCCCCCGCCCCCCGCAATCCCCCCCCCGCTGGCACACCCCCCTCCCCACCCCCCACCCCCCGCATGAAGCCCTCAGCCTCCCCGTCCCACCCCCGCCCCGTCGCCTCCACAACCCCCCACGCCCCACCCCCCAGACCCCCCTCCCCCTCCCCCATCCCCGCTCCCCCCTCCCAACACCAGAGTCCCCACCCCCTCTCCGCCCGCGCACCGTGCCCCCTCCCGCTACCCCCGGGGGGCACACGCCCCTCCCCCCCCCCCAATCCTCCCGCGCCCGACCCGCCCCGCCGCACGACTCCCACAAGCAACCATCCCCACCGCAACACCGCTGGGAAAAACCCCCCTCGCCGCTCCCATCGCCCGCCCCCGCCCCGTAAGTCCTGCCCCCCCCGAGCCCCCCCCCCCAGCCCCCCGCCCCGGTATCTACAACCCCCATGCGAGTCGTCCTGCCACACCCCCAAAGACCTCCCCAAGCCGAACCAGCCCCCTCTCCCCCCGGCCACCCCAAGCCCTCCCCCCCCCCACACCCCCCTCCTATCCCCCCCCCGCCCCCTCCCGCTCCCTCTGATCGCAGGGATAGGGCAGAGGAATGGGCAGTACACGGAAGGTAAGACCCCGCCCCCCGCGCTTCCCCCACCATGGCCCAACGCCCTAGTCCTAAGAAAGTTCGGTACCATAGAGTATAAAAGAGAGAGGAAAGTATGCCACCCCCCCCCCCAACCCTCTCCCCCAGCTCTTGCCCGCCCCCGTCTCCCGTACCGGACGCTCGATCCCTCTCCCCAAAACCGCCCCCCCTCCCCAGCACTGTTGGCGGGTTGCCGCAACAAACACGCGCGCCACTCCCTAACACCTTTTCAACACCCGTCCCTCTGCAAACCACTCCATCCACCCCAACTCCCCAACACCACCCACAGCATCCCAACACCCTGTCACACCCCACCCAGAACTCCAAAAGACGAATTAAGGGCGTGCAAGGCAATTTTGCACAATTTTAAAAGGGCACCAAGGCATTACATGTTAAAAGAATAGTGTTAGGGCACCAAGGCAAATAGTAAGGGCACCCAAGGCAAATTGCCTAAGGTGCCTTAGATTATTTTGGAGTCCTCCCACCCACCCCACCCTGCACCACCCCCACCCCACCCCCCCCCCCCCACCCCCCCTCTCCCCACACCCGCACAAACCTACAACACCCCAAACTCGACACCCCACCCCCCTCCCCTCCGTCAAACACCCCTCAAACCCCCCCACCCCTCCCCATCAATTACTCATACGGTATTTTTAATTAGAATCAGTGCATCAATGAATTTCCCTTTAATTGGCCCACACACATTCACTTTGACCTAATTTATGATTCAACAACACAAAAATGAATGCCAGACTAGTCTTTCATACATATATAGTGAACGAATTCTGCCTATCTCCGATGTAACCTTTCAGCGATACAGCAATTACGCAATTTACATATGTACCTAAGCCCCACATATCACTATCACTTACTTTCAATTTGGCAAACAAGATCCACCATACCTAGCTCTCATTGCAGTGAAGGAATTTTTGTATAGACAATGTACTATTTCCAAAATATATCAATTTGCCGAATTTTTTGCATTTAATTAGCTCATTTGCATACCTATTTGCAACAAAATATGCCCAAAATCTAATCAGAGGAATCCAGGGTTCGAGAACCCTCTTCAGCCCCGCGTCTTTTCACCAGGTTACAGAAACAAACAAACAACCAATCATTATACATACTGCACGTCACTCAAGAGATAACACAAATATACACAAGCCTTTTTCCACTTAAATTATGCAAATGAAGACACTTAATTAGCATATATTTATGCCCAAAATGCACTTTGACCCAATTATAATACACCGACAAAAGGATGTTATGGCATAGTAGGTTTTCTGTAGGAAAGGAATTTTGCCTATCCGATCTCATTCATTTTAAGAGGATATACAGCAAATATGCATATTTAATGTAAACTCATTTGGCATACCACCTAAGCCATAGCACATACTTCAAATTGCAAAAAAGAGCACACCATGATAGGCTTTCATGCTGCGAAGGGAATTTTTGCGTAATCAATGTTAAAAACCGTTTCAAATTATAAGGCAATTACGTGATTTGTTGCATATAACCCTAACCTGCCCAGATGCTATGCGGTCAAATGACGAAAACGTGGTAACCGGTGGAAAAATGTTCCTTCGTTGCTCCCTTCGCCTCAAGACTATTTTTTGTCCCAAAAGACCTCATTGCCCTCATTGCAATCTGGTTCCGTCCTTAAACCCAACCGGAAAATGATGCGATGTTTCCTCGTTGCATCTGGGCCGTCTCCGAATATGACCATACGGGTTCCTCGTTGCACCTGGGACCGCATATCCGGGAAAATGATGCGATGCTTTTACCTGCATTCGGACGTTTGCCCGCAGAGGCGCAATGCTTTTCATCGCGGGTGACAAACTGTTACAAATGCCCAAGACATTTCGATATCGATGGGGATAGCGCTCACCAGTTTCGATAAAAGCTACTTTTAATTATGCATAAAACGCATTCATGACGTAAACCGGAGCATGACGTAGCGTAATAACGCCCACGCAACCGACTATGACCGTAGCCGTAATAGCGCCACTCACGACTGGGAACTATTGCGACAAATTCAATGCGATCATGGTGCAGTACGCATGCCATTAGTTATTTATTTATTTATATCCCCTGTTCACATTCAATTCCCGCGTGTTCCTCTTTTGCTCTGGGACGTCCTTTCCTTTCCGGAAAATGGCGCGATGTTCCTCGTTGCAAATCTGGGCCGTCTTCCGGTAAACTGACGCGATGTTCCTCTTCACTGCATCTGGGCCGGCTTCCTGGAAATTAGCGATGTTCCTCGTTTGTCAAGTCTGGGCCGTTAACGACTTTACTTACGCTACTTATTCCGGTGCCGGGAAAAACGGCCGAATGCAATGAAAACGCAAATTTGTTTCTCTTTGCCTCTGGGCCGTCAAATAAAAATAGATTGACCTTCGTTGCATTTGGGCCGTTGGGTCGGCAAAACGGCCGGGTCCGGGTTAGGGTTAATAATTAGCTCATTATTTGCAGACGTACCTATTTGGCCCCTAAATACGCCAAATCAATCAGACGAGCGAACTTTCTTCAAGAGCCCCTTTCCTTTCCCTTCCATCCCGCTTCCCCTTTCCTTCCACCAATTTCCATCATTATATGCCCTCAACGGACCTCCCAGAAACGGTACACAAGCCTTGCTGGAAAGTTTTGTAAATTAATGCAAAATTAGATTATCTAATTAAATATTTACGGCCCAAAAGCTAATCAGGACGAGAACTCATCCACCCGCTGCTTTCCAACAAACTCGTTGTAGCCCTTAAGTACTCCAGATAAAAATTGCACACAAGCAGTGACAGACAGACAGACAGACGACAGACAAGTGATTACTAATCTCTGCCGAACAAAGATCAGACGAGACAAAAATACAACATCATGTCCCCAGAAACGCTTGTTTCGCCTGCCATCGCGTGTTTGCCTACAATGACAACAGTTCTCAAGGGCTGTGAGTTCACATAAGAAAAGCGCTAGAGTCAACCTGTTACCAACCTCATATCATGAGCCGCCGTGGGGCTAGTGGTTTCTCCTATTCAATTAATGAAGTTAATCGGTGAGTTGAGAAATGAATTGTTAAACCTTTGTTTGATTTTAAATCGGATCAAAGGTCACATAGGGTCATCAAAGGTCAAATCGTACTCCCCACATTAACGCTAGTGCGGCCATACGCAATGCGGGGCAAACGAAACGTGTTACCGGTCGAAAATGTTTCTCGTTGCATCTCGGCCGTCAGCAACTCTTTTTTGGGTCGTGCGCAAATGACTCTCATTGCACCTCATTGCATCTGGGCCATTTTATACCCACCGGGAAAATGACGTGATTTTCCTCGTTGCAATCTGGGCCGTCTTTACGGAACATGCCGCTCTGTTCCTCGTTGCATATGGGTCCGTCTTTCCGTAAAATTACGCGATTTTCCTCTTTGCACCTGGACTTCATTCCCCGAAAAATGATGCGATGCTTTTACCTGCATTTTCCGGACGGGTGACCTGTGTACCAATGCCCTAGACAAATTTCGATAATCGTGGTTAAGCGCCACCATTTTCGATAGCTACTTTTAGATTATGCATCAACGCATTCATGACGTAAAAAAAAACCGGAGCATGACGTAGGTTGTCTTCATAGCGCGGTGTGTGTTCACGCACGACTTATGATTAGCGTAATAGCGCCACGCACTTCTGGCGAACTATAAGCTACCGATTTCATGCAGATCAGTGGTGCAGTAAGCATTCCCTTTATTTATTTATTTAGATCCCTGTTCCATTGCATTGCCCCGGCTATGTTCCCCGTTGAATCGGACGTCTTTCCGGAAAAATGACTGCGATGTTAACTACGTTGCAACTCTGCTGGTCCGTCTTCCGGGAAATGATCTATGTTCCTCGTTGCATCTGGGCCGTCTTCCGGTAAAAATTTACCGCGCTATGTATCTTCGTTGCATCTTGGGACGTTAACGCTTTAGCTACTTATTTCCTGTGCCCGGGAAAAACGGCCGAGAGCAATGATGAAACGCAAAATTTGTTTCTCCTTGCATCTGGCCGTTAAAAATAAAAAATTAGATGCAAACCCGTGTCATTGGGCCGTTGGTCGCAAAACGACCCGGTGCCGGGTAAGGGTTAAAGGCTGACCCAGAGATTTTTCCGAGAGGGGTCACTCAATTTTCAAAACAATCATTTTATTTTTTTTAATAATAATCATTATACTGTACGTGTTAACGTAGGTTTCACAAATGTGATTAAAAATTCCTGGACAGGAGATACGCAACCCTCATTTTGTATCGCACCAAGCTACGCTGAGGTTCAGGAGCATCTTCGACCAATTATACATCGTGAACACACGTGCGAATGTTTCCCCTGGCTCCACGTCATTCCCTGCTGGGCTGTGTTGATGCCTTTCCAACAAATTATCAACTGTAATAATCACTGTTTGCTTTGGGACTTTTTAGTTCTGATAATACCAAGTCTAATTAATTTGTTGACCCAAACAACTAAATAGGGCCATTTTGGGGGGACATATGCTTGCAATTAAAACTAAATATATTTGGATGACGCTCTGGGGTTGGGGTGTTGTGCTCGCTGACTTGGGTTGACAAAAACTTCACAATGCTTTGGCCATCCAGAAACCATTCTTAGTCTGTTGAAAGAAGAAAATCGCTCAAAATTGGCTAACATGGCCGAAAATTTGGCAAATAAATTCGCAACCAATTTGACCAAGTTTTTCCCTAAAATTTTATCTTGTTATCCCTTAAAAGGTTTCTGGTAATAATGGGGATGATGCATTGATAAATTGACCAAATATGCCGCCCTAGTGCCAATACGGGCACCAACTGTAGCTTTGTGTCAACGTGCACGCGATATTTACCATTTGTAATCCTGGATATGTGTTACAGAAAAACGATGACAGACACCGACCGTTATTACTGGATTTACCATGCAAACTTCACATACTTACGTAAAATATCTTTAACTACCACCAAATTAAGGTTTTAGCGTTACTTGTGGGTAATTTTCCATCATAAACCGGTGAACTTCCAACAGGCATTTCTTCCGCACGATAGCAAAGTCGACGCCATCTTGTGTCAATGTCATCGATGAACATGGTCTTTAAAATGGCTAAACTGGAATAGAAACACTTCAAACCTAGTTTAAAAGGTCAGAGGTTGCAAATACCGAGTTAAATAAACATACCAAAAACCTTTCCCACAACACCGGCGAAATCCATCAGGTAAGCACTGATTCGATGTTTTTTTTTCTAAATCTAATGCCGAAAAAAAACAGAAATTCTTCACTTTGATCGTGATTTTGAAGTAAAAAACCCTTCGCCCCCTAAACGCACATCTTTTAAAACATCATTGGACTAGTTCACACTGAAAATCGGTAATTTTCATACCAGTTTTTGAGTCCCATAATTCACATCACCGGCGAGTTTAGAAAGCCGCGCTGATTTCCTTTTTGGCGCATTTAAAGCACGCTTTGGTTCCCTGTTTTCTGCGTCCGCAATCATTGATACAAGCAAAAGGTAGTATAAACTATTACTTTTTTTTAAAACTTATTTAAACGCTAAAAAAATATCAACAAATCAATCACATTCCGAAAAAAATAAAGTATAGATTTATTGTTTTAGTACGTTGACCAAAGGTGTGTGTTTGTGTGTGTTTGGTGGGGGGGGTGTGGGTATGTGTAGTATTAAATTTTTCTTTATTCTCTTTCTTTTTCTCTGTCCTCTTGCCCCCTACATTATTTTTTGGTTCTCTCAAGTAATAAGGCCTTTTCCTTTTTCCTTGACTTCACTCAGATCATATTTCTCATTCTTTCTAGGCCTTCTCCAGTAAAAGAAATTGTTTTTCTTCCCCTCTCTCCTTTTTTTCCCTTCCATTTTCTCCCATTATTATTCGATTGAGGATATGGATCACTGTTATTACTTACAAAAAGGTCTATGGATTGAATGATTTTATTCATTATTAGCAACATATTTAAATAAAACAGGCTTACAGCATGAGATAAAAAGACAAGAGCAAATGTACAAACTAAAAGAAATATAACAAGACAATTATAACAATCAGATAAAAAGTAAACATTGGATAAAAACAGGAGAGCTCATGACGCCAGCAAAAGGCAATAGATTATTTCCAAGGAGTCCTTTGGTTCATACATATTAAATGATGGATCAAAGAAGGGGCAAAAAGTATTGAACCCCCTAAGGAGCGAGCAAAAGACACCAAAAGTTAGAAGGGAATAAATTGCTACACAAAGAATCTCATTGAAAATTGCCAGTTTTGCAAGAAATTTCGTATTGCACTTTTTGAACCTTTGCAAACTATTTTTACACTTGATCTTGTCAGGAAGCTTGGTTCCATTCTCTAATTGCAGTAATAAAAATGTACTATCGGCAGAGCTCTTAATTTTTGTGGTACAATAAAATTAAAAGCACCCCCCATATTATGTGAATGTTTCATCGTTCTATCTCTCTAATTCTCTCCTCTCCCCAGTCAGTGCCAGTCTCTCCCTCCCCACATTTTCCGTTTCCCTCATCTCTCTCACATCCATGTTTCTCTTTTCCCCTTTCTACAAGTAACCTTCTCTTATTTTTTATTTTTTTGTAAAATTGCTTTGACAAATTATAATTTACACTTAATTTTGGCACAACTATTCTGTATTTTTACATTTTTTAGGTTGTGTCACCCTTAGAAATGCAAATGGCTTTTTCTCCACTAGGTTTGCCAACTATGCGGTTGCAATTCATTTGCAAATTAGTCGAACTAATAATGTCTGTCATTGGTGCAAAACTACTGGTAACAACACCTAAAAGAGAGGTTATTTGAAAAAAAATCCCAAAAAAAAAAAAAAAAAAAAAAGAAAAGAATCAAAATTATGGCATTTTAAAAGTCCATAATTACGTAAGTAAATATATTCTTAATCTGTTTTCACCAACGTGTTTCTCTCATCAATCTTGCAATATGATAATAATTTGAACCATATTTTGAAGTAAACAAAAATAGGGTTCAATAAGCTACAAACTGAACTTGCAAAACTCGCCAAAGATCACTTTGTATAATTTTGTGTGGTGTGGTGCCACAGTTATTCTCATTCGAGTTTACACAGTACTCTATGGACACTCATATCAAAGATATTGTGCAACCCTCGTAGCCTTTATTTTGTTTTTATTTTTTTTAGTCTGTGATGTCCTGATCAACCACAATTTTGGTGTCAAATTATTTCAAGACTATAGTAAGATTAGAAGTAGGCTACAATATCCGAAAATATAATCATGTTCAAATTGACAGTGACTACTTTGATATGTGTACTCTTTCAATACTTACCATTATGATAAATTTAAATAGGAATGCTATTAAAGTAAACCAAACACTCCTGCAACTGCCCTGCTTCAGGTTCCAGAAGGAAAGACCATT